>APFE030138243.1:32691-82033 GCA_000404065.3 Pinus taeda | reverse complement strand
CATGGACCAAAAAACCATTGATCCAATACCATGGACCGAAAACCATCGCGTCCAAAAAAACATGTGCGAAAATCATGCACAAAACCATAGGTGGGTCCGGACGCCATAAAGTTGGGTTACGGGTACCCCTCAAACCCCTTGTTAACTATGTGGAAAGACTATAACACAACCCAACATGTTGATCTAATTCAAACATAGCTATGAAAAAATATCCTTGAACATCACTTTCTCTAGTTACTGCTCCCATGATGTTTTACCACAAGTGACGCCATGACTGTTTTGATCATTTTGATCACTTGACCGCAATAATGAAACCTAATGGAATATGAAACTGATGATTTAGAACATGAAACATTATTGGCCATGAGATGAGACTAACACCAATACATTTACTAATGACTGATCGTAATGAGTATGACACAACCAAAAATGGAAATTTGACCATGAGACGTAGGGAGTAGTAACAAGTCTATATGACCTAACCTGTGGCCAAATTTTTATTTGAGGATCTATTGAAACATAAAAATTTGACCTAGGATGCTAACAAAACTTTGAAAGATAACATTTGATCACTGGTGACTATAAGGACTGACAAACGCTAAAAGGTTCTTGGCCAAATTTATTGTAGAAGTGTTCTGAATCAAAATAGGAGTTGAATCCACTTGTTTCTCTTGAAAATCTTCTAAAAAAAATTGAGCCATACAATTCCTTTGTTGCTTTAGGTGCAACCACATATTTTTCCTCATTTATGGAATTTTCTAGAAATGACTACTTGTGTGACCTCTAGGAGACAACTCCTGATCCAATATTCATAACATAACCTGAAGTAGATACTCTAGTTTCCTTATCTCCATCAAATTCTAAATCAGAGTATCCAATCATGTTGAATTCATCCACCTATGTATACCTTAGTCCAAATTATTGAGTTCCCTTCAAGTACTTTAGAACTATTTTTGTAGTTGACCACTAACCCTCACAAGGATTTTGCATAAACCTATAGAGGATTCTAACAAAAGATAAAATGCTTAGTCTGGTAGTAGTCAGGTGTAGAAATTTATAAAAATCTAGCTCTGATACCATGTAGAAATTAATGTTTAGATTCGAAATTGTTCATGAAAATTACTAAATCACAAGACTCGAAGCTACTCTACTAATATGTGTAATTTAATTCACCATATAGAACATCAATAATATACATGCAAAATGAAACATCACACACGCACACATATTTATTTAGGGGAAAGAAAATGCTCGAAAACCCTTCCTATTTGTATTACATTAATCAAAGAATCTAGATGAATACAATATGTTTTCTCAAGATTGAGCACAACCTACTCCTATATCTTCTATCATTTTCTTGACTTACTAACTCTCGACAACACTTAGTCAATTTTATAGCCCTCCAATCTCCTAATTCCTTGTATTTTTCCTTAAGAAATTAGACCCCTATTTAGTAGGAATTATCCTCCATTGGATTGCGCAGTTCCTTTAGGCTCATCCCATGACTACATGCACCACCTGTACAATTTGGAATAATTTATAATTTATAATTGATATTACACTTCCCTTGAACTCCAATCTCAACTGGGTAACTCGAATTCTTTTCATGCACAAGATCATTTAGGTTGATTAGTCAGTTAACTAGTTGATCACTAAAGTCACACTCCACTACTTGACCCTCCACTAGTTCCTTCAACAGTTACAACTATTTTAACTAACCATAACTCAATTTAAGTAAATTAAATTGTTATAACTGAAATTAACTCAACCCAGGCTCCTAGAATTTAGGATCCCATTGCACATAAGTGAAATTCATGTCTCTAACTCGAATTAACTAAAATAGACTCCTATTTTTTAGGAATTAACACAAGTAAACTAAAACTCAACTCATTAACTCGAATTGAGCATTCTTAACTGACTGACAAGTACTATGTCACCTGAGTTAACTCCTCCAAGTTGTCTACTAATGTGCAATTTCAAATTTCCTCAATTTTAATTAAGGAAAAAATCAAAATTGATACTTTCTTGTTGCATTTTAAACATCATGTAGTTGAGACTTCCTACAAGTTGTTTGTATTTTGTTTCATCCTCAAATTGTTTTCCTTCAATGGATGTGAGCTTTAAATTATGTTCCATTGGAGTAGTTAAAGGATTTTACTCGCCCATGTCAAACTTGTTCAACAAATATCCAATGTACTTCTTTTGAAAGAGGAATATAAACTTCAGATGTTGGGTTACTTCAATACCAATATAGAGTGAACATAGCCCAAATATGTCATTTCAAAACCTTTCCTCAGTTCTTTCTTTATGGATGCAATATAGTTATCATTGTTCCCTATCATAAAAAGATAATTTACATACAACACAAGATATACTATTATTTTTTCAACTTTACGTCCAACCAATGTTGGATCATCAATATCATAATGTTTGAAATTGAGTTTTAGATGACGCTAAGTCAATTGCTCGTACCAGGCTTTGAGTGTTTGCTTGAGGCAATACAAGCATTTTACAAGCTTGAATATTTTGTGTTCCTATCCCTTCACAACAAATCCTTATGGTTGGGACATAAAAACATTATCTGTCAAATCTCCATTCAAGAAACCATTTTTTACATCCATTTGATGAACTTTCCAACTGTTTTGTGTTGCCAAGGCAAAGAGTTTCTAGATGGTAGCCTATTTTGCTGTGGGGAAAAATGTTTCTTCATAGTCAATCCCTTACTTCTATACAAAACCTTTTCCCACAAGCCTGGCTTTATGCTTTCCAAGTGATCCATCTACTTTCTAGTTTTTCTTGAAGACCTACTTGCAGCGTATTGGTTTGGTTCCCAATGGAGGATCATCCAGCTTCCAAGTTCCATTCTTTATCAAAGCATCATATTATTTCTACATCACTTCTTTCCATTCATCGTGAGTAGTGATTTCTTTGAAGGAATTTGGTTCAAAATATGTAGATATATTTAGTAAAAAGTCATTAAAAACTTTCATATCAATAGGTGAATCAGGATCGTCTACATCACCTCCATTCTGTCTGGTTGAGCTTCTTTCTCCTACCTTTCCAACCTCACCAGGAAAAACACTTTCAAGTGTATTTTCTAGCCACTTTGGAAGACCTTTATGATATGGCCCAAGATTTTCAATTCAATGAGATGGGGTTGAATCAAGATTTGGTCTCCCAATTTTGTCAATCACATCACTCACAATGTCATCAGTTTTTGGAGCTTCATGCAGCGGAGAGAGTGCTTCAGAAGGAAATTCCATATATTGATCTAGTATAGGGATCCCTCCTTTAAGATGTGGAATTTCATTATCAAACTCCTTAAAATACTTTGCATGTCTGAATCTATCCAAGTGATCAAATTTCTACTCAAGAACACTCTCAATCTTAGAAGATTGAAGAAAGTTCACATCCCTACATACGATAAACTTCTTATTCACTTCATCATAGAGAAAATATTCTTTGGATTTATTTGAGTACCACAAGAAGATACGTTTGTGAATCCTTGCATTTATTTTTTTCTCTGTTCCGTAGGTATTAAGGCATACAAGTGTAACTTAAAATCCTGAGATTCCTCAATGAAGGAATGTGGCCATACCACATTTCATAGGGATTCTGGTTTTTGATAGCATGAGATGGGCACCTATTCTTTATATAAATAACACATAGAATTGCATCATCCCCAAAGCATCAAGTTAACATGCTTGAAAAACATCATCGAATATACCATATTTAAATTTTTTCGTATTCATTCTTTCATGTACTCCATTCTGTTGATGATTATAAGGAACGATTACTTGATGTTTGATCCCATGTTAGCGAAGATAGTTTTCAAATTCATTTGAAATATAATCTTTTCCATTATCAATATGAATAGAGCCAGTATGACATTGTGCATCATTTTCAATCCATGAATGAAAATTCTTGAATGTTTCAAAAACTTCAAATTTATACTTCAATAAATAAACTCAACACATTTTGGTATAGTCATTAATAAATGTCATCATAAATTTATTACCATATGAAGAAGGCACAAGCATTGGGCCACATAAATTAGAATGAATGACTTCAAATTTCCTATGTGCTCTGGAATCAGAATCACGAAAATACTATTTTTTGTGTTTTTCTAATATACAAGCATCACATTGCTTAAGTTTCCTGGGAATAGTTGGAAAACTAGTAACAACATTTTTCTTCAACAAATTAAGGCAATCATAGTTCAGGTCCAAATCTAGCATGCCATAAAAGACTTGATGTAAGTGTACCTTCATGGTAGTGAGAATTATATGAAAAGATCGAATCATGAGAAGAGGTTCCTTGCACCTTTATAAGTCTTTCTTCTTTTACCCCTATCATGACAAGTGAGTGATATGATGCTTTTCTGACCTCAACCTTGTCGTCAAATACGTGGATGGAGTTTCCTTGCTGGAAAATGTGGACCAAAGACAAAATGCTTTTCCTTAATTTTGGAAGGTATATAACATCATGTAAAAGTAAGTTTGGAAGTCCAAGAAGTTTGATCCTGATGGTGCCAAAAACTAATGGCTTGAGGTTTGACATGTCTGCAAAGTATACTTCTTCATCAACATTATCAATAAATTATTCAAGGAAATCACGTTTGAAATTCATGTCAAAAGTTCCTCTTGAATAAAGAAACCAAGCATATTTCCATGAATCAAGTGAACCATTGAATAATTATTTTGTTACTTCAATGTTGCAATGTGTCACAACATAATGAGCAGACTCGAGTGTTTTTCCTTTCCCTTTACCATGTGTTTTACCCTTTTATTCATTTTCTTCCTACTCGATTCTATGTGAATGCAATTTACATGTGGAAGCATAATGTCCATATCCAATGCATGATATGCAATGAATATCATACCTTTATCCCTGGAAATGTCTAACCCCCTTCCTCTAAAATTATGTCTTCCTCTTTCTCTTCGACCAACTCTTCCTCTAGAATAATTATGTGCATGATTTTTCTCTTTATGTGCAACACACACAACTTCTTCAGAATACTGAGGAGTTTTCTTCTTCCCAAAAGCCTTCTCTCTTTTAGTAAACTTCTTCTCAAGGGAGTCAAAGGAAATCTCCCTATGTTTTCCATTTGCTTGAAATGACTCAAGATAGTGTGAATAGCTGGGATATAGTGCCTTGACAGAGGATGTGAGAGGAACATCTATTTCAACACTGATGTATTTTATTTCATGCACAATGGATCCTATTTCTAATGATATGGAAAGAGGGTTATCTTTTTTCAACTCAAGATTGAACAACTTGATCATCAATTGAACAACTTCAAGTTCATAGTGTGATTCATATAGTTCCTTCAATTTCTTTAAGGCCTGAAAGGCATTTGAAAATGGTGAAATATGAAAAATAACCTCTTCATTTAAAAACTTTGTAACCAAGGTATAGACCTTGTTATTCTTATTTTCCCAAATCACAATCTCCTTATGAGAAGTGGGCTTTTTAGTTGCATTGTCTCCTTCTCCTTCACAAACTTCTTTCCACAACTCATTAAAAATAAGTGTGTATTTTATCTTCTTGGACCATTCATGGTTGTTATCTTTGTAAAGAGAACTACTCCCACAATGGACATTAGTGAATCCATCACATAATTTGATATGGCCACAAA
Source organism: Pinus taeda (assembly GCA_000404065.3). Classification (NCBI taxonomy): domain Eukaryota; kingdom Viridiplantae; phylum Streptophyta; class Pinopsida; order Pinales; family Pinaceae; genus Pinus; species Pinus taeda. The sequence goes on along the minus strand of APFE030138243.1, from coordinate 76,395 downwards.
ATAATTACAAAAAACAATTGATGTCTCTCCAGATTTTATACAACTACATCTTCAAAACTATCACATTCACTTTCATATAATACATAATATACTATGGTGCCCACCTATAAGTATTTGGAACATTACACATCACACACATATATATATATTTTTGTAAGCTGGGGCGGGACTCTCTGATTTACATGTCCATTATGTACCCCTCTACAGGGAAAGGGTAGCCCAAGATTTGAGCCCAAGACTTTTGGTTCGGTGAGACTTCATTTCCACGGCCCTTGCTGCTTGAGCTACTCCATGTGGACACATCACACATATATTTTAACCGACCCTTTTCATGGCCTTTAAAAAGAAACCAACACTCATATATAACATATTACCACTCATGTGTGTACTTTCCATATCATATATATGCCATATGTAGCAATTTAAAGAGATGAATATTCAAACCATATCATACGCTCCACACCAACATGAACAACATTCATATCATAAACATCCCACCATATGAACATTAGACCATCATTCTCATATCACTCCATTCAAACTTAGTGGTTTTCAAAAAGACACAAAGCATATACTCACTTTAACTCAAAGCATCAATACACTTTATATATGTGCCAACCATAAAAAAAGGCTTCAACAAATTTAAATGCATACTATTTCAGTCTTTAAGAAGGAGATACCATTCAATGGCCTTCAAAAAAATGAGTTCAATGCCAGTTCCTCAAACAATGCACAACACACCATTCACAACATTCAACACAGAGGGTTAAACACTCCAATGTAGAGGGTCCAATGCACTTAAATTAATTCTCGACCAATGTTCCATTCAATAGCCACACCATTCTTATGCAACAGAATCTCATTGCACGCAAACATAGTTTATCTTCTTCCACAAAACAATATTTTATCCTTCAAGGATTAATAATATTGGCATAATTTAGTCCACCCGCATGCATCAAACGCACCATAGACACAACAAATTCAGGCCATTGTACAGTTTTCATGGTATGAATTTGAGATTACATGCTAATATTTTGAAGAGAGGAATTATTAAGCACCACACTAGAAGTTATATAGTCACTATCACCATTCAGATCAATCAGAATTGAATGCATGAAATAGGCCAACACAGAAAATACAGATAGAGGATTTGATTAGTGAAATGATAAAAATCATAGTATTTAGGAGAGAATGGTAGGAAAATAAAACGAGCTACACAGGAGTAGAGCACTAAATTGGGAGTTGGCTCTGATACCATCTTAGGCCAAGAGTAACTTTGAATGAAATTCTTGTTTTTGTATTAAGATAGAACATGGATATATACAAGGAGACGAAGTTTTTGGCTTTCATTTCCAAATGTACCTTCATCATCTGACTTCCTTTATTTTTCTATTTACAATATTTACATAAGTTTTCCTAATCCCAAAGATTAGGTGTCAACAGACACATCCATATGATTAGAGGAACTTGAGTCCAAAATTAATTTATCAAATGATGAAGCAATAAAAATCAAATCATGATCTATTCCTTGATCCTTTCATGGATTATCTTCAATCTTCTCATTCACATTGGATGGAATAGAGTCCTCTAAGTTACGTTGATGAAGTATTTTAGCCATTACATCAACTTCATCCACCATACAAGAACTCTCTAAATGGAACCCCTTGTTGTAGTAGTTGCACCTCCGTATGTTTTCCTCCCTTGAGAAGCTTAGCTTCCATAGAATATTGAGAAATGTATTCATCTATATGATAAATATCCCTTGGTTTCTATTGGGCTTTCTTGTTATCATCCTGCACTATAAGGACATAGGTTTTGGAAGACTTAACAGTCCCAATGTGCATTAAATTATTATGCTCGTGTATTAAGGAATCACTGAAATCATCCAAAGACACCATATTACAAACTTACCCATGGAGTGTTTAATAATATAGAAAGAAGAGACAAAGAAATAATATTGAGGACTTAGTTTAGAAATAATTCAAAGGATAGGTTGTTCCTCTTTCCTATATATCCCAAAAGCATTCACTTCTGCCACCAGATTATTAAATATTGAGAAGAAATTTTATGGGGTCTTGAAATGATTTGGATCTGGAGAAGCCAAATCATTCTCTATTTGATGTCATGTCAACTCATATTTATTGGGAAATAATCCCTCTAGTTTTGTCCAAAATTTCTTAGATGTTTAGGATGACTAAACATGAAAGAGTAGATCAAGGGAGATAAAATATCCCATAGGATTCATCTTTCCTATTGAAGTATTTCAATTTATCTATGGATGATGTAGGTTTAATTTTAGTACCCATTGTAATCTTATAGAATTCCTAATTGTGGCATAATGGATAGATATTTGGCCTCCAATTAAAATAATTGGAATCGGTAAGGATTATTGTGAGATCGTCCATACTATGTGGATTGTTCTAATATTGTCAAATATGAAATAAAATATTAGTTTCTTCACAAACTCACTTATTCTTTGATACATTATTGGATTTTAAGAACAATCATAGGATTTATGTGTGAAAAAAATATTACAGTAGCTCCTTGAAAAACAAGAAAAAATAGAGAATAAAATTGTTGAGAAATTGATTAATGAATCAAAGAGACAATTCAAATTACTCATAAAATATAGAAATATTTTAGTTTTTAACACAAATAACATCTATAAACACTCAAAGGGGCTAACCAATTCAAATTAAGTTCGGGTTTTGTGTCCATGTACTCAATATAACTAAAAAACACTTTCCCTAGTTGGAAAATAAGTTACAGCTAGATCAAGAGAAAAAAAATTAGAAAATATCCTAAAATGGATTCAACTAGAAGCAAGTGGAGTTATTAATTAGTTAGAACAAATTAGTAACTTTCAGATACAAAATATTGACTAGTTCAACTTGGCTAAACTATAAAATAGGACTAAAAGTGAACTAATAATGGTAGGAGAGAAAAACATCAATTAACTTCTATAAAGTAGGGAGGAAGTGCATATTCACTCTAGAAAGGGGTATGAATGATTTATTATGAATTTATGGAGTAAAAATATCCATTTCATCCTCCAGCCAATGTCTAGAAAACACCAAAAGTCATCCTTGGTGGGATCCCTAATAAAAATAAAAAATCCTTAAAGTAAAAAAATGTGAAAAAAATGGAAAATTTCAAGTAGGAAAGTTTATCTTAAATTTTAGAAAACTTGGAAAATATTACTAGTCCCTAATATGAAAATTATAAAATGTTTGGCAATATTTTTGTAAAAATAGTCATATTTATAATTATTTTATATTAGTCTATATAAATTTTTGGAGATTTTTAACGTAAAATAATTTTATACTATAAAATGTGGGCAAAACATTTTTAGAAAAAATCGAAATTGGTGTTTTTTTTTGGAAAAAAACATGGAAAATTATCCCACCTACAAATATCAGCCCTGAAATTTTTTCCTAGTGTCAAATGATACAAAATTTCAAGTAGTGAATGAAAGGTTGTCATATGTGCACCTAATCATGTATGGAATAGGAACTAATGATGGTCATAATATAGGTCTTGATAAGGTCTTGATGTACTACTAGGTGCAATGTACAACAACACCCCCGTTAAGCCCAACTAGAGAGTATGTTAGTGAATGAGTATTGATAATTAGTAGACATGTAAGATACTCATGTATAATAAAAAACTAGCAATGATTCCCCAAAAATTTCAGCCATATTAGGCATCAATGAAACAACTTATGCAAGACATAATATGAGAAGAGTAAGGTAATCAGGGTAAACCTAGTGGTAAGAAAAGCTCCCCTCAAAATGCAATGCATACTGTGTCAATTGTGTAGTTTCTATGAACAAGGATGGTTTTGCTAACCATCCTCAGCATGAATATGTTCTCAGATACGTCCAATACCATCACATGTGAATCTTTTTTCTATTGGTTGAACCTTTTTCTTTCTAATAGTAGTAATGAGAGCTCATGGAGTACTAAAAAGTTGAAAACTAGTTCCTTGTGACTCAATGGTTCCACCTACTATTTGACTAGCTAACAATAGCATATGATGTTTTTTAGAAATGTAGATCACTACTAATAGGGGGAGGGGTGAACCAGTAGTGATAACCATTATATAATTTTAATTTATTTTGTCGGTTTACTAAATAGAAACACACATCAACAGCATTAGTAGATCTTAATATAAAATCAACATAAAATAAAAACTTGAAATCCATGAAAAACATCAATACAAGCATGCACAAACAAACACTAGTATTTCTAGTGGAAACCCTCAAGGAGACAAAAACCACCCTGTTATTGTTGCATTGATTTAAATATTGTATTAATCAAATAAATATTACATATTTTAGCTTTCCTCCACCAAAAATGAACCACCAACCCCTATATCAATTTAGCTAGACACCACCAGCAAGGAGCCACCACCCTTTTCACAATTTTGTTGGCCACCACCATTAAGAAGCCATCACCCTTGTAACAATTTATTTAGAAACTCCCAATAAGGAGCCACCACCCTTGTAGTTCTTTAGGGCCACTTTTCAAAATATTTTAGGCTGCACCCTAATCATTAAAAGAAACTATCCATGGAGCACAATTTCAACTAAATCAGTTGCAACAAACCTCCATAGCAAGTCCTCTCTCTCAATCACACAATCCTCTGCAAATTATCCACAACTTTTCTCACTGCAACCTACATAGAACAATGTCTAGTACCTATACAATAAACTTTTATTAACTTCATATATTCAATATGATCCTATAACCACACTACTTCTCTATCAATTTGCTTTCAATGGATCATTCTCCCAATCCATCCAAATTACACTCCTCAGGTTATTCTCTCTATATAAGGTTTCTTCTTAACCTTTTATCTTTTACCACCTTATAGATGAGGAGATAACTTTCTTAGACCAATAGACCATTTAACATGAGAAAATATGAAATTATAAACACTTGGAAATGATTGGAAAGCACATGGAATCTAAAAAAATTACCTATAGTGAGTAATGCAAGTCCTCCCTTCGAGAAGTGCATTATAACACACCCACTAGTCTCCAACATTACTAATGAAATTATTCTTTAGGTAACATGTGTTACCCTTTCCAAGCTTCCTTTCCTCCATTTGTTAATCTCCAAACTCCCATAACCTATTCATGCAAGTCTTCAATCACCTCTTAAGCCCATAAGACCTCTACAAACACATTTCAAGTCTCCGATGATCATGACAAAACCTCCAAACATGCTCAATCTCCCTATGAAAGTATTTGGACATCATCATATGCATCTTATAGGACTTTATATACCAATGTTTTGCTCAACTTCAAGGTATGTACATGCAACCTTGTGACATTGTTCCAACCATAGGAGTCCATACATTAGATGTACAGAACATGGAAATGATGATTACAACATTGAACACTACTAAGAACTAGTTGACTTCAATGGAAACACTACAATTCCAACAATTTTCTCCTCATATCATGTGATCTATATTTATAATGGGTTGTTGATGAACTTCGATATCAGATCCTAATATAATCAGAAATATGATCCAAAGAGTATGCAATATCATCTTGAATATCTCTCTAAAAAGGAGGTGTTGAAGAAGATGTTATAGTAGCACTAGTGCAAGTTATCGAATAAGAATGCTTTGATTCAGTCATATGATTATATTAAATTGAATCCAAAATTAATTTATCAGATTATGAAGCAATAGAAATGAAGGCATGATTCATACCTTGATCTAGTTGTGGCATGTCCCCAATCTTATTTTTGACATTTTCTGGAATATAGTCATTTAGATTATGTTGATGATCTACTTAAATATCCATTAGATAAATTATCTTGACCATACAATAACTCTTTTGATGGCACCCACTATTATAGTATCTGCACTTTGTTCTTTCCTTATATTTTTCTCCCTTATGAATCTTAGTCTCCTTACTATGTTTATATATATTTTATATTTATATGATCAAGATCTATTGTTTTCTTGTTTCCTTTCTTGTTATGATCCCTCACTACAAGCACATGCAATTTGGAAGGGTTAAGATCCCCAATGTGGATGATATTATTTTTCTCATGTATGAAGTACTCAATGAAATCATCTAAATCTTACATATTCCAATTATTACCCATGGAAATTTTAGTAGTATGGAAAGAAGAGAAAAAGAAAAAATACTAAGGACCTATTTTAGAAAGTAAAGAAAGGACAAGTTGTTCGTTTTTCCTATCTATCTCACAAGCTTCACCTATGTAATTAGAGTCTTGAATATTAAGAATAAATATTGTAGGGTATCAAAATGGTTGGGATCTATAGAAATCATCTCCTTTTCTAACTAATGTGCTCTCAAATCTTCTTGCTTGCCAAACAATCAATGTAGTTTCATCTAAAGTTTCATAGGTTTTGAGCATATCTTAAAATCAAAGAGTAAATTAGGGGAGAAACAAAAAAAGTATCATGTAGGCTTCATCCATCCTATTGAGATATTTTAATTTCTCAATGGCTGATATAGGCTCAATTTTGGTACACATTTTAATCCTCTCATTTCAAAACAAGAAAAGGATCAATAAATTTCAATCAAAATATTTGAAAGGAGAGAGGATCATTGTGATGGATCCATTCTCTATGGGATATTGTAATATAGTAAAATGTGCAAGAGGTAGTAGCAATTTATGGAGTATAAATGGCAATGCCATCACCCAAATAGTTTCCAACCAAAAACATAAGTCATCCTACATGGCATCCCCTGCTAAAAATAGAAAACCTTAAAAAACAATGTGCCAAATAATAGAGTGTCTAGTAGTGAATGAAAGGTAGTCATGTGTGCCCCTAATAATGTATGGAAGATGGTCTAATTATGGCTAGAGGGTAGGATCTTGTAAAGTCCTAATAAAATGTTGAGTGCAATCTACCCCAACATATGCAACATTTCCTTCCATCTACTGGTCTAATTGCAATTTCACCATGAATTCTAAATGTAAATTGCAAATTATCAAGGGATCTTATCTATTTTTTTCTATCACTATGCCAATCAACATCTTAGTGCATTCATAATTTATAATATGAAGTGCCTTATTTTGATACTGAGTTCTATTATTATTTTTTAATACACATTATTATGTTAATAAACATCTTATGGAATTCATCAACTTTTAAGATAAAGTACCTTATTTGGATCTAAAATTATATGACTATTATTAAATAATTCTTAAGGTTGTGGTTATTGATTTTTTATAATACAGTTTTGTATCTAGGCTATTGATTAATAAATTTTTGATAAGTATTAAGAAAAAACAATAAACATAAACATCAATTATACAAATATTACTATTTGATGTAGGGTTGATGTAGGAACATCAAAGAGTGTGTGAGGATTGCTAAAAAATGAAATTTGGTTGTTGCAAAGGATACAAAAAATGATAGTGTTGTGTTGATGGTGTTGGATGCCACCAACATACAAGAGGTCTCCCCGATGTGAAGTCCCAACTAGACCTTTGGCTGATTATAATAGGAGTGCCATTCGAAGTATCGTCCAGACTTCCATAACAGAAAGGTTCTTCTCACTTTCAATGGATAACATCAGAGATTTTATACATAAACCTTGAATAATAAACTAGGTTGAGATTATGAAGAATTGATTGCAATGTGTAAAAGGATACTTTCACAAGTGGGGAGATAAAAGTGAGCCTCTAGAAGGAAAGTAATAGCACTAAAAAGAGAGACACATGGGAGCATAAAAATATTCATTGGCAAAATAGTTTACATAATGATGTTAAAGTGAATACAACGCACATTCAAGAAGATGAGTATTGAAACCATTGAAATAATTCAATTTCTCATGTACATATGAACATAACATATGCCATAAACATCGCAAGAATAGTCCTAAAACATTGGCTATACATGCATGAAAATGTGTCACCTCATAGATCTTCAATTAGGTGAAAGATCCAAGTACATAGTTACAATGATGAGACAATAGATCCAATAGTGGAACATTAAGTCACTTCTTTCCTCTCCAAAGAATAGATTTTTCTTCTATGTTAAGTACAGAAGCCAAGACTAGCTCTCCAAAATCCTTTTTCTTTTAAAACATGAGGAATGGGCTTTCATATCCTCATGATTCTTTGATTACCCAAATGAATCTTGGACTTCTAAACATTTCTTCAACTTCTAAATGACATTTAGACTTCTATACAATCTTTTTCCATATATTACTACGTGATTCTTTATGTTCCACATATGACTCTTGGAATTCCACTTATCTTTTTTTTAAATGATTAAAATACTAAGTCAGAACCTACACATAATCATATGATGAGACTTGAAATTTCACTATCTTTGATGACTGGGACTGATAGTGACTGATGACATGGACTTTATCTAGTGGTGACATGGCTACCACTCTCTCCTTTCTCTTCGTTTACCTACTGATTTTGACACTTTCACCCTTTAAAGGGTATTTAATCTTGGAGTCTTTAGGATGCTTTGGTCATCAAGTTTCAAGTTTTTCTTGGTACTTTTCATGCTTCCTTTGTTTATCCTCTTTTCTCAATCTTCCTTTTATGTGCTTTCCATGAGGTCCCTAGAATAATTGCTTCTATCATCACCAATTATGAGCAAATATCATCTTGAAAATTTCCTAATCTACTATGTTTTATGCATATTTTCTGTTTATTCATTTTTAGTGTCCTCAAAAGGGGAAAAGGTTATTCTAGGTGCATGGGTTCACTTTTAAAGGATGAAGGGATAAATAAGTGAAGCTTTGAGGCTTCGTCATGCGTTCATGCATTAAAGGGTATAACATAGTCAAGTAGTGTGCATGTTGCAAGTCTGCATGATGAAGGGGGAGGCTTCAGGCTTCCCAAGTGTAACACCATCCTTCCACATTTACCCAAGATAATCGGTCGACCAGGGTAAACATGTGATGAAGAATTACTATGATATTATTTAACTCCATAACTGTAGTTAAGGAATTGGAATGGACAAACCAACACTTTAGAGATCTCCTTGAAGTGAGGCTAGACCCCTAGGAGCTAATCCACCACTCCATGTGCCCAACCCTTGAGTTAACCTAGCCTTTGAATAAATTAAATCCTCAGTCTCACCCACGAAATGGGCATGCATGTGAGTGGGACCTTGCAGTCACTCGCACAATTGCTACAAGGGAGAAACTACAATCTTTTTCAACTAGTTCTATGTTAGGGACTACGAGATTTAAGCCACCTTTTTAGGGCTAGTATCCAAACCATTTCCTAGAACCCAATGAGACTCTCTAAGACAATAAATGACACCAAGATAAAGGTCTAACACAAAACTTGATCAAGGAATTGACCTGACCAAGCCTAGCTGTGACAAAAATTTCGTCGAAAACATTGTGCACATGTAATCTACAGGTCATAAAAACATATATGAGCATAGGGGTCTCAAAGTTATCTAATATTTGTAAGGAAGGATTTATCCCTTATCACATTAGTTGCATTATCATTTATTAGGTCATATATTCATTGTTCATTCATTTATCAACCAAAACATGATGAGAGCCATACATTATCACTCTCATAAAACATGCTCATAACCAGCATATAAGAAACATAAATAACAAGGATACAACAATACATTTACACATGAAATACCAAGGAGAAGGATGTTTTATAAATGAATGCAAAACCCAACCCGATTTGGGATTTCCATGAACAACCTGACCACAGATTGGTGAACCAAATCTTTCTTTCATCCTATCACGCTCATGCCATATACCAAGCATGAATGTGGGACTCATAACTAAAAAAAACAAATAAGCATGGATCCAACAAGATTTATCCATGTACACCAGGAGGAATTTTATGCTCTCCAAGTCTCTAGGCTTTACTGCAATCCACAGTTGGATTTAGGGATCATTGGGCCATAATCAAAACACCACACTCCACACATTACCCTATATCCGACCATTCCCTAACCAAGGATTCCTAGGCATAATTAAGGGCACCCACCTCTAGGTTTGACTATATATCCTTCCATTCACCAATTGAGGGTTCCTATGCCCACCGAGGAAACACAAAATCTAAATTTACCACAACCCAAAATCTGGTTCAGGGGTTACTAGGCCTACGATTTACGACAATGAACAATCTAGTTCATGTATCACTAGGCCATGTGTTATTCCATTCAGAGATCCACCTCACTCATTTTCAAATCCATTTGGTAATCCAACTCAACTAAAACATAAGAAACCCATCACACCAAGGTTGTCCAAAAATGCAAAGGCTACGATGAAAAACACTATTACACCTGTTAAATCGATGCCAATGACTACAAGATAACCAAGAACACACATGCATAACCATGCATGCCAAAACTAGTAAGGAAATCACACATGCAAATCAATACCTGCAAATAATCCCATTCTAGCTTCTAGGTCTTGCTCTTCCTTGCTTGATCCTCACTTTCCTTGATATAACACTGAAGTTCTCCAAGAAAAATCTAAGTGTGAAAGAGTGTGAGAGAGAGAATATAATGACAGCCATAAGTGAATTGAAAAAAAGTCCATGAATTGATCCTCAGAAGCCTTTTTATCAATGATGCCTCTATTTTCTTCAAGTTCCATTATTTTCCTTCATTTTCCTCCTCACATGCAACCTGTGACCTTTCACCTTCCTTTTCTCCTAGTTTTCATTATATTCATAAATAAATGACAATAAATCCCTCTTTTCCTATAGCAATTCCTTTTCCAAATTCCTTTACCCAAATAAACCTAAATGAACACCCACTAGGATGTCTTGAGCACTATTCGTCTTGGAATACATGTCCCATGACCTTTGTCCTATATTTTCTTACATGATGTTTTAACAAGGTTGTTACAAAACCCCCCCTTCCGGAAATACCATCCTCGGTGTTCAGTGAAACCTACAACCAACAAGACTACAATAAATCAAAACATATTATCGATGGTTTTTATAACTTAGATAATTGCAGTAGTGACATCGTGCTAAAAACATGACAACTATATTGTTTACTGCAGCTTTATAACACAACTCATTACAGTGTTTACAATAAAAACCACATACAGTCTTATACACATTTGATTCAACTAAAAAATAATCATACTATATATGGAGCTTTATAAATCCATCTCGATACATTATTTACAATAATATACAGATATACACATATGCACATTTTCTGAACCAACATTTAAAAGGATACGATGAATGCATCCACAACAAGGGAATCTATAGGCTCACTCCTCCACCCTCAAAGTAATACCAGGATTCGCCTCCTTCTGAGGATGTCCAAAATCCACTGCAAAAGTCAAAGTTGTATCCAATTTCCAACTCTACAATCTTATGCCACTTATCCTCTAAGTGAACAGTTACTAGCTCATTTTTCCAGGGTGAAATCCCAATGTGCATCCGATTCCATTTGGTAATGCTAATGACCAAAACAAATCCATCCCTAACCTTCTATTCTTTGCTACACAGTCCCTCGAGTAATCCAGTCATCGCTGATATGAAATCATACACCTTCCAATTTCCACTGGCACCCCCATCCTGGGAAGTCCATCCCTTAGTAACATTTCCTAGCATCAGAAGGTCCAAAGACCAAGGCATATCCCTCCCTCAAAACCACAACACCGGTCATAGCATTCTCATGTAAATAAACAGAAACTATTGGGTACGTGTGTCCCACGATGCCCATGCACCTAGAGCTCTTTAACAACATATTGTTTCTTGTCCAATTCCTTTAACTGACACTGCTAATTCTTGCAAAGAATTTCAACCACCCAACCTGGCATGTTCATGCACCTGTATACCAAGCACACAATTTCTATTATATTTAAAATAGATTGAGATAAAATCAAATCATACCTCATTTATGGCCTGTCAACAAAGTAGACATTCCATTTTGTTTACTTCCTATAACAACAAGTCCAACCAGCATTGTTGACAAAATCATCATGTATAAACATATCACATCTAGTTAACTCAAAAATAAACCATCATAAATCGAAATCATAGATCACATGTAACCATCATAAACCAGAATCCGAAATCACATTCATAATTAAAACTAAAATATATACTCATACTTATCCTTTAATTAATCATTTCCATACATACACTAGATTGATTTCCACACTCGAAAAACCACTAGTGACTTCTTTTCAACCACATACACGTAAACATAGCGTACACCACATTCATACAACCACACACAACATACAACACCATACAATACATGCACCTACACTTGATATATAACACATACACCTACACTTGGTATACAACACAACGCACTACATACACCTACATTCGATGTACAATGCACAACAATACACACAAATACATCTAGTGTACAACACAACACAATAGATGTACATACACAAAGTACAACATAATTAATATACTTGTCACGATACCATGACTATGCAATGCACATACATAGTACCACATGTACATAAAACAACATGTACAAATCGAACACAATTACACATCTGAACAAAACAACATGTATGACATGCACACAATAACACATGTACAACATGTACACAATATCACCTATACATAACACCACCTCCACAACATGTACAAAACACAACCTGGACAACATGTACATAGCACCACATGCGCAACGCATACACAATACCACATGTACATAGCACCACATGCATGACATGTACACAACACCATAGGCACGACATCTACAGAGTACCACATGCACAATACACCCCCTACACAACATGTACAAGACACCACATGCACACAACATCACATGTACAATCATACACACAACACCATACACAGATAGCACCATATGTACATCATGCATACCACACCATATGTACACAACACCACATATGAAACATGCACAAAGCACCATATGTACACAACACCGCATATCCAACGTTTGCGCAACACCATATGTACATAGCATCGCATTTAAAACATGTGCACAAAGTCACTTGTACACAACAATACATAAAAAACATGTACAAAACACCATCTATACATAAAAATGTATCAACAACATTTACACAACACCCTATACACACAACACCATATGCACACAACATCACAGGTGCAACATGTACAACATATATACAACAATATTTTTACACATCTACAGAACACAAATTGACTCTACCAAGAAACGTTGTCTCTAGTGTCTTTCTGCTATTCGTGCATGTTCCAACATGCGACCAATCATACTGCTTCTATTACACTGATGTATCCCTCAACCTTGCATGTCCATAACATAGGCATAGTAGAAGCATATAATATCAATTCATATCCACATGACACTAACCTTGTAGATCTGCTAGGGTTACTCTTCCCACTGTATTCCCCATAAGACTAGGAACCTCTTTCATGCCATTCACTTGCATAAGCAATCATTCCTCCACAAGCATTATCCCTAACAACCCTATCAGACAGTGACATAGATACATAGACACATACAAATATATAAACACTAGCATAAAACAAACATGATCTTGTCATACAATGACATACATACATACATACATACATGTAAACATTAGCATTAACCAATTAGGATTTCTAACGGTCCTATCATACAATGACACACAAGCATGTATATATATTATATATTATATATATATATATTATATATATATATATATATATATATATATAGTGTGTGTGTGTGTGTGTGTGTGTGTGTGTGTTGTTGTGTGTGTGTTATGTATGCATATGTATGTAGACATCGACATAATCATGATGAAAATAGAATTACCAAATAGCATAAGCTCAAGGTTAAGATAACTTCCTTTATCCATGAACAACATCCACAACATTGAGAACAACAATTCCCAACTGATCGAAGGCATATGGTATCTCGAATCTATTTACTTTAGCTTTCATGTTACCTTTCTCATGATTTTCCTACCACCAACCATTTACTCTAGTGGACCCAGCAAATCCAATTCACTATCATACTCTTGCCTTCGAATACCCTTACTCATGCATTGAGATTCATCCAAGCCTTGCATCACTTGTTGGGATTCATTCATCTCTCCTCGATCTACATTAACTTTCCTCTTTCCTAACCAATTCCCAAGACCCTAAAGACCTAAAATGAAATACCAAGAGACAAACAATAAGAAAGCCATGAAATCCATTAACAATATGACACCACAAACAAAATTGTATTATCGTGCACTAGAAATGATCAAGACCGCAATTCAAGCATAAATAAATCACAAAATAGTGAAAGAGCAAGACTCTAAAATACCCCATGACTCAATTCCCATGAGTTCCCAATGCTTCCAATGGAAAGCTCAACCCAAGCCTTCTCCAAGATTTCATGGCAGCCACTTTTCCATGCAATTCCCTATATCATGTTGCCATAAAAACATAACTGTAAGTGCATAAACAATTATAACAATATATTAGTTATCTTATCTTGTTATGCCAATCACAATGACTTGTAACAAACACATCCATACCATCTCTCAAAGGACTCCAATTCCCTTGATGGACCTACCTATAACTAGAAACTAGCTAATATACATGCCAAATACATGTTCATGAATATATCATATACCCACATAATGTCAAACAAAGTCAAGGATAAGAAGGCTTCCTATATGGAAGGCAATCATTCATTTGGAATTAGGGCTTCCAAAGAGTTTCCAAACATTTCCAAATTAGGAATTATTACCCAATTCCTTTCTTTTCCCATTTACCTTTCTTCAATTGAGTCTTTATGATGTGTTATCACATCACCTAGCTGGTAATTATATAAGAAAATCAAATATTAACTTGTCATGCTAATACAAATAAGGTTTCCCTACAACTGCTCACATATGCCAGTGACTCACATGTTCCGAAGATCAAGACATCATATCTATTGATTTGAAATCAACCCTTTCCAAGACTAACAACCATATCATAAAAAATAGTCAACTCATAGTCATTAGCCATAATACTAAAACTAGCACCCACTTACACATAAGTACATATCAATTGTCTCAAAGCATGTTTTGTTAGCACGATCATTTTAAAAAAGGATCGTTTTTTCATGCATTTTATAGACACATACACCTATCATGCAATTAATCAAGCATTAAAATAATAGTTATATGACATAATAAACACCAAAGAATCAAACATTAGATAGACGACATAATCAAACAGTCAAGCACCAAGTATAAGACATAAGAAAGCTTATACCCTAATGTATCTCAAGGGAGGATATTTTTTTTTACAATTAATCTATTTTAGCATGATATAGCTTCACCACACATCAACTGATCATAAATGAGGTCATGATACCCATACAATAA
Source organism: Pinus taeda (assembly GCA_000404065.3). Classification (NCBI taxonomy): domain Eukaryota; kingdom Viridiplantae; phylum Streptophyta; class Pinopsida; order Pinales; family Pinaceae; genus Pinus; species Pinus taeda. The sequence goes on along the minus strand of APFE030138243.1, from coordinate 61,096 downwards.
CTAGTTAACAAGTTCACCTCACAATCTCATAAACAATTGTCATTCATGCATAATAATCACATATGCACCTTCAATCTAGATTATTATGACATAATATTACAATATATCAACTCATATCTGAATGTCATAACCCTGATCATTTGCATAGGTCAATAGAAATTAGCAGAAAAAAAATAACATCAATACCTCAATTTCAATGACCATAATCATCATACATATGACCACAATGCATACAACAATAGGTTACTACCATTCATGACTATCCAACACATGTACATATGACTACACTGATCAACTAACATTTATCACACATGCAACCACAAAAATAAGAGAAAGAAATGAATTTAGGTAACCCTAATGGTTATAACAAATATTAATCACATACATTCATGCCAAAAATATAAACTTATATCACATTCTTCTCCACCTTGAAGTCTAGTGTCACAACTTCACTTTGATGATCTGCATCTCTTTCTCTATCTCAACCAACACATTAGCATCATAACATACCAAGAGTATCATGATGACCTAAAATTCCTAAAAGGACCTCATGCATGACAACTATAACCATGACAATAAATGCATAACAACATATAGACATTGACATGCATAAAAAATGCATATTTAACTGACATGCATTCATGACCAACACATCCCAACAACAACATCATCAAATTCCACATGGAAACACAACATAAACAATGACCACCACCATGAATACACAACAAGCAAATATTCCATAAATGTAAAGAACACATGTAACTAACATGTATGCATGACCAATGCATCCCAACAACAACATCATCAACTTCCACATGGCGACGCAAAGACAGCAATGACCAAAACATCACCCATCTAGTCCAAGGGTTAAACAATTCTCTAATACTTCTCTCTAACACCCTCCTCCCACATTTACCAAAGCTAAACACTGCACCGGCATGAACATTTGATGAAGAGCTACTATGATATGATTCAGCTCCCTAAGTGAAATCAAGGAAGTGAAACCAACAAATCAACACTTTACAAACCTCCCTTAGGTGTTGGAGGACCCTAAGAGGTAATACACCACTCCAGGTGCCCAACCCCAGATTTAACCTAGCCTTTCAGTGAATTAAACCCCCAATCATTTCCATGACATGGGAATGCATGCAACTCAGACCCTTTGAGTCGCTCCCACAATGACTACAAGGGAGAGACTGTAGTCTTTTTCATATAGTTCTGTGCCCAAGACTGCAAGATTTCGGCTACTTTTTCAGTGCTGGTATAAAAACCACTACTGAGAAATTGATGATATTTTCTAGGGAAATAAATGACACCAAGTAAAATCTTCTAACACTAAACTTGATTAAGGACTTGACCTAACCAAGCCTAACTATGAGAAATATTTCGTTGAACACATTTGCACATATAATCTACAAGTCATAACAACCGATATGAGCATAGGGGTCTCATACTTATTTGATATTCATAAGGAAGAATTGATGCCTTATCGCATTAGTTTCATTATCATCTATTAGGTCATATATTCATTCTTCATTTATTTTTCAACCAAAACATGATGAGAGCCATACATTATCATTGTCATTAAACATGCTCATAACCAACATATAATCAACAAAAATAACAAGTATACCAAAGTACATTTACACATGATATACCAAGGAGAAGGAAATATTATTAATGAATGCAAAAGCCAACTCCATTTGGGACTTCCACTAAGAACCTAACCATATATTGGCTAAACCAAATATTTCTTTCAGCCAATCACCCCTATGCCAAATTCCAAAAATGGATGCGGGACTCATAACTAGAACACAACCAAGGTTCAGAAGGATGATAGCATGGCAATCACAGAGGTCATTTACTGAAGGTGGATTCATTTTTTAATGAGCTTGAATCGGGAGAAACTATGCTCAGTGGCAGGTTTATTTTTTAACGAGTTTGAACCTTACAGAAACATTGCTCGTGCCAGTCGTGTAAAGATGTCTCTCATTGGTAGGTTTATTTTTTAGTGAGCTTGAACTCCACGATAACATGTGCTCATTGCCTTTTTATATGGTCTAGAAACGACCAAACTACAAAGCTAACTACACTAACAACTGAGGAACTACCGAGGTTAGGTAGGATAGTTTTGTCTTTTGTCTAGACAAAACACTTCTTTTGCTTCGTCTACGTGCTGAAAACAAAGGTGAATGGTGGATGAGACCACTCACCTAACCTAAGAAGTCAAACTAAAAGCTAAAAAGCTAAAAAATGCTAAAAAGCTAACAAATGAAAATGGTCGCTTTTCGCTTGCATAAAAAGGTTTGCATGCCCCCAGGCATCAAGAAAAGGAGAGTTCCTAGGCAACCGTATGGGAGTCCCTATCATTAAGCATGGTTGTTTTTGTCAGTGGTTAGAAAAAAAACACTTCCTTGGCTCTGCCCATTGAAATAGACAAAGGTGAATGGTGTGAGCCTCCAATCACATAACCTATGAGGAAATAAATGTTTCAGACTGATCCCATAACCTAAAAGGAAATGGTGTTTCAGACCAATCATATAAGCTACAAGGAAATCTATCTTTTCAGTTGGGTTCATCTGCTGAAGTAGACCAGGATGCATGTCCCCTAAGCTTCGTTACATTCACCGGATTACTTGCTGCAATCAAGTGGATGGAATGAAGGTTGAAGAGACATTCTTGATGCAAAGAGACCTTTTAGGGATGATGTTTGACTTGTAGTTGTGTTTGAACTGGGAAATGAAAGTTGGTCTATAAGTTGTACCATTCTGCCTTCATGCAAGAAACACATCACTCGAAAGAGTGTGCAAACAATAGCTTCCATGCTATAGACATAGTCATGCCCAAGGAGTAGATTGTAATCTAGTGGCCCTTGGACTACCGTCACGTTCAAGTGAACGGTTTTCCTTTTCAAAGTTATCGGCAACTTCGGAAGGATCCCTAATGGTCGAATGGTTCCTTTATTAAAGCCTGACAAATTTTGTGTCTCAGGCAGAAGCGATGGCAAACCAAGCACTTTCCAAGCAGTTGAGGAAAGGATACTCACTGAAGCCCCTTCATCTATGATAGTGCCAGACACGATCATTTTGTAAACTTGTACTATGATTTGGAATGGTACATTAGACGGAAGACAAGGTCTTGCTAGTTGATTCTAGTCAAAGGAAACAACTGGACTACTTGGAGGGGGTACCGGATAAATGGTTGAATGAATCCATTGAACTGGGGGACTTTCCTCCTGTTGTAAGGGAACGAGTGGATTGCCCCCAAGTTCATCAGACTCTATGTTGAAAAAAAGAATTTGAATCGTTCTCATTCTCCTTGGAAATTATATCATCTAAAGGTGGACCTTTTGACAGTAAGACTAGGTCAATTGCCATCTTGTCTTGTTTTCATTGGTCTGGTATGGGCTCAAAAGGTTCACTTTCAATAATAGGCATTTCGACTGACGGTTGAGTTACGTCAGTTGGATTTTCAACTAGTGAAGGACTTGGTAAGAGTTTCTTGTATCTAGGTGGAAGCCGTTGCGGTGAAGCAAGACAATTATCAAAGGCTCTTTTGGCTTCATCCAAAAAGGGAAAATGGTGAAGAGCATGATTGCCTTCACATAACCTCCATGGAAATCTGACCTCTCCTTCTTGTCCATCGACTTGACTTTTGCTAGTTGATGGTGTGTTGGCAACATGATCACCAGAAGTTGATGACACCTGATGGTGTGAACGGGGAGACCATTCTCTCAAGATCCATGGGATACACGGACATTCTCAATGAAGGTGGTCTCCTTTGAAAATTATGCATGGAGATCTGGGCTTGGAAAGTTTGGTGTGTGGATTTTCACCAGATGCTGCATGGTTTCCCCCTTGCTTAACTGACTTCTTCTTCTCCTCCTTCCCTTTCTTCTTCTTCTCAATCACCTGGTTACTAGCATCGCTACTTTCACCAAGTGAAGAGGAAGAAGGGGAGGAAGAAACAAACGAAGTAGAAGGTGAGGGGTCAACTTCAGTGTCAATTGGTTACTGATTCGATTGCTGAGGAATTATGATGTTTTGAATGACAGAGGTCGAGAACAACCATACTGGCAGGCCAATTTTGATTCCCATAAGGGAAAATGTAGCCATGTATGGAGCACCAATATCTCCCCAAGAAGAGAAAGGACTAGGATTCTCCCCGATAGGGATTCCTTGATTGGTGGACTCCATTACCACAACCTAAGATCAACGAAGGAATAGGGATGTTATTCCGAATTAAATAAATTTTATGATGCTTTGACACAACTTTGATTTTTCAATTTTTAAGAGTCGAGAAAAAGCTAAAGATGAATATATTCGCCTTCGATTTTTAATGAGCCTGAAGTGACAAGTGCTCAGATGGACCTTTTCTTTTAAGGAGTCGAAAAGGAATGAAAGTGACTACTCTAAAAATCTAGACAGAGGGATTACCAAACCAATTGCAAAACTAAAATATACACCTTGGTGGTAAATTAAAGAGAAATTACCAAGGAATTTACGTACGACAATCAATCTTTCTGAATGTTGTGTTCAATGCATTACAATCAATAGGGCGACAGACACGGCTTCCTAAGGATAAAGGATATCAGCCTATTGTGGTCTCCCAATATATACTCAATGGTATGGAGAGAACAAGTCTGTACTGGCACTTGTCGTATCAAAGAGGAGGAATCACCCAACCTTCGATGAAAATGACAGTTACTAGGTTTTACGACGCCGAAACACGTCTCTAGCCTAGACTTCTAAATGTGTTGCATTATATTCCAAAGTGTTTTTATGTTCATTGATATTTATTTGAGAGTTTATCTTTTTTAGAAGTTTGCCTTTCAAGGTTTACCGCATGATGTAGATGTAAAATTCCTAAATATTCAATCTAAAATGATAAACAGTCATTTATTTTCTTTTAGCAATGAAAATCCTAGCTACTAAGGAAATAAGAGTATGAATCTTTCAACAGAGAGCAAAGAGAACACACTAAATCCACTTTTCCTAAAGCGTCTTTCATACACAGTATAAATGCAAAATGCAAATGCATGTATTTGTTTTTTGTTTCCTTAATGTGAGAATGCCAAAAAGGAAAACTAAGTACAAATCTAAAATATTTTCTTCAAAGCGACGTTTCAACAATTTCTTTTCAAAATGAAAGGAAGACTAAAACGACACTTTCGATTTCGAATGGAAAACTTCTTTCGACACTTCAAATATTGACAATTCAAATCAAATACAATGACAAAAGTACAATCTACTATCTAGAGGAGGAAGACTTTACGACACTCTTCTTCTTGACCCAAAATGACAATTACGACACTTTTGCATAAAAAAAAACAGTTCGATTAAGCTACTTTTGACAAAGAAGGACTGTAAACGATGAAAAAAAAATAAAAAAAAATTAAAAATCCTAATCAATGGAAGCTGAATAATGTAAAGGAAGGAGGCTTCAGCAATGAGATACTGATCATAAGCAGAAAAACTACTAAATAGAGCTGAAAAGAAGGAGAAAAAACAAAATTCCAAAGAGAGAAACAATATCACTCTGTCATTGCACCTATCCTTCAGGGAAACAGGGATGCATCTCACTTGCAACACATAAGAGGTGTGATGCATACAGGCTACCAGTTACAGATAGTGTGATGGGCTAGGGAGTGAAACTGAGTTTGCTCTTTCCTCAAAATTTGCAGCTAAGTTCAGTTATTTCAGCTGAGCTATGATGGAAAGTAAAAAAAAAGTACAGGGGTATGATCTTGGGAGGTTATTGAGCTAACACAAGGGCACTTAGAATGTTTGTAAGCTAGATGTTCAGTTCATAAACCAACCCAGAGATTGACTGAAGCAACATTCATCTACTTTGCAATTGCATAGCAAGAGCAGTACGAAGGCTAGCTGGTTAACTTCAAGCTCCATCTGTAGTTTATAAAGCAAACAACAATAACAAACAAATAAACTAATCATTCCCCAGCGGAGTCGCCATTTTTTTTCTGGGAAAACTAGTGGCTTTTTGATTTGCTAGTCCCACTAAGATGGGTAGCTATATTAGAAACAAACAATCAAAGCAAATTGTGTTTTCCTTTATGTATGATAGATAAGAGAGAAGCGAAGGGGACCAACCTGGATCTTCTGCTTGGCTCCTTGCTTGTTTCCTCTCTCCCTTGATAGAGCTTGCCACTCCTCTCCTACTTGTTCCACTTTAGAGAATACTTGTAGAGGCAAAGCAACAAAGCACCATCAAAGCATCTCAATCTATAATATCATAAACAATGCAAAATCAGAAATACATTGACCATACAATTGCATTCACAAATAACAAGATTCACAAATACACAATTATATGGAGGAAAACTTAAATAAATTTATTAATAGTAGAAGAGAGGATTACAACCCAGCTGTCTGATCGAGCATCATCCTCCCAAAATCAAAGCCCTCTTCACCTCATGAAAAGCAAGATCACCCAACAATACAATGTTCTTTCTCAAAGAGAAACCAACAACACTTCCTTACAAATTACAAAATTCCAGCCTCCAAATCTCTCAGATGAGGGATCCATTTATAGATGTCTTGCAAGGGTGTGAGTCAGCTCTGGGTTTCTGATTAGTGTCATTCCACTGATAGTTCTTGGTTCCACTTGGATATTTCTTTGATCTCTTACTCATCCCTGGGTGAATTCAGAGGAGAAAGTGTCATATGAGAAGTTTCTATAAGATTCCCTGGGTATCCACTTAACAAATTGTCTCTGCCATTTGTCTATTCTCGCTCATCACACCCCACAGAAGGCTCTTTCAGTATGCATTTCACTTGGCTAGTGTAGCAGCCAATATGCATCGCACCTTGACCATGGAGCAGTCAGTATGGTCCAGTTTTGGCCAATTCTGAGTGTAACTTTTTTCAAGTGGAACTTCTAAGGAAATGATGTAATCAATTGACCATGATCCTTTAGGGTACGAAACAACACTTTTAGGGTTAAATGGCCTTGGTTTATTGACATATGTGATTGGGGTTGAAGTGCCCAAATATGTCTATAACACTTACCCTACATTGTTAGGGATAGACTGGCCCACTTTCATGAATGGAGTCATCAACTTAAAGAGACGAAAAATGATATTCGATAAAAAGTCTCTATGTGTAGTAGTTCCATTGGACCTCGCTGAGAGGGCATGCTACATTGAACCTGTGTGCAATGAGGACAGTGATGATGAACTGGACTGCATCTACCAGATAATAGTGAAAGACCAAGATCGAGTGAATCTGACAGCGGACGGGAGAATCTCATTGGAACGTGACAGTTCCTGCACGTCGAATTCAGATGAAGAGATAGAGTGATGGAAGAACCAATTGCATGAAGTAAAAATGTTGAATTGTAATATGATGGTTAGATCACTGCGACACTTGATGGCCGAAGCAAGGGAAATGCTAACCAATGGGGGCGCAATGAACGTGGAGGAACCCGTAGACCACTATGAAAAGATTATACTGGAATGGAAGCAGCATGGTGTGCAAAAAGGGGCATGGTACACAACAACTACATATGGGTGGAATACATGATAGAAGACTAGGTGGACATGGCGCGAATGTAAAAGGCAGGTCCGTGTACGGTTTGGAGGACGAAGTAGGTTGAGCGTTCACTAGTGGGATAGTATGAAGGTGTATGTTGTACAACCGCCTACCCAACTAAGGATCAAAATTCAGAATCCACCACAATAGCAGGAGAAGCGACACATTCCGCCAGCCATTCACGACAAAGCACCAAGGGGTCGATGGGTATACAAGGCCATAAGAAAAAAGAGGAGTGCAAAGGTGATCCTATCATCGATAAGACAATACGAAATCAAGAGGATAGTGGAATCGCCCTAGAGCCTAGCCCCCGCAGTTCGAATAGAGGTTGAGAACTGGAGTAAAGGAATTCGGTAGTTGCGAGAAAGCATCTGGCGTGGGAACTTGAAGCTTCACGAGCTTAATGAAGAATGGGCAAGGTTGAGGAGGCAAAGCATGATATTGGATGAAGAAATCAGCCAAGTAAACAACGGAGTTGCACAAATGGACGACATAGAACTGAGAGGACTAGGCCTCGCCGGCCCTACTACTACATTAGAACAAGCTCTGACCTTGCTATCATGGCTAAAACCGTACCTTCTTGAACAAAGGAGCATAGAACGTGACATGCTACTAAATACAAAGGTACTTGAAGGGTGCCCGCAACCCGGGCTAGCAGGGAAGAGGAAGCCTCGCACGTTGGGTGCGACCACCTGACTATCTATGGAAAGCACATTCTCAACGCTCCCGGTAGTTGAAAGGAGGCACAGGACTATAAACAAGTCTGTAGGAGAGCTACGCGGAAAGAAGGTTCCGCACAAGGCCAGTTAGTCATCAGGATTGTGGTTGCACAAAAGAAGCTCCGCTACTGCATGGGAAGGCAGGGAGGTGACCATTGACGTCATTGTTCATGAAAAGAAGTACGCGTTATGGCAGAAAGGAGCTGACAGTGGGCCATTAGACAAGAATTCCAAGCTAGATATGAAAATATCTGTCGCCAAGAAGATATTAATGACTCAGAAGTGGAGGGAAGGGTCGAGCTCAAATTCACACATTCCTATAAAAACCTTGGGTTTAGTCCCACAACAACACATGGATATTTGAGATTTGAGCCAGCCCAAAATAGCAAACACCTAGCTACCTGGCCACCCATGAGTATGCACCCAAGCGAATCTAGGATAGGAACCATGTCTAGAACTAGAGTAAGATTAGCGGAAGAGCCGTATTTGACCCAGGAGGAGCTGGAAGAAGCGGCTGCTGCCCCAGAGGTTCCGAAGTCCCCATGCCCACTGTGACCCTAGAAAGACAAGCAGACTATGTGGCCAGTCTGGGTATCACCAGGATTTAGTAAATTGTTAGTGATAGAAAAAGGCAAAGCAATAACCACTGAACTCGAGAAGGAGGTGGAATATTTTCAAGCCCTGATTGCTCAGATTGAAGCACAGGATGAGGAAGAGGAAAATTCTTTCCAAATACCTTCGCTACCACCATATATCTCTCCATGGAAAGGGACAGTGAAGATACCAAAGGACGTAGAGGCCACAAAAGGTATGCTCCAGGCTCCGCTTCTTCTAGATGAAATAAGTTTTGACGATCTGCCACTGGGTCGAGTACCAAATATCAAGTTCAAATATTGGGATCTTGCAGATAGTGAGAAGTTCCCCCAATTGGCTGAGGAGAAATTATTGTAGCAGAAGTGGTTATGGGGTGTGGAGAAGGCGAGGTTACTCAATCTAAGGTGGATACCCCACTATCATCGTGCGGCCATCATGATTTTTGTTATCCAACAGTTAGTATGTCTAGTACATGATGGGTATCTCTGGCTGGAGGAACCAATCCCCATCACGGGCGATCTAATACACCAAATTTCCTAGCTGCCTACTAAATGACACAACCCTGCAGACATAGCCGGAACGAGTAGTGGCATGGGCCTTGCAGAAGCCATGGAGGTTAAATATAAGCTGGAAAAGTAGAAGCATAAGTATGTAATAGCAAGCATCAAAGATTGATGGGTATGCATCGCCACCCAGTTACTAGCCAGTAAGCTCATGTCGAAATGCCACGCAGACGAGGTGCCAACCTCTATCATTATGCTCGCAGAGCAATGTGAAAAAGGGGTTTAGTTCAACTGGGCACAGTTTCTCTGTGACAAATTTTTAACAAATTGTCGGGAAGCCCAGGAGCAAGGTAAGACTTTCCATTACGGATTGTTGCTCCTAACAATCCTACTAGTTGCAAGAGAATTGCTGAAGGGTAGCTAGTTTCCCGATACTGACAAGAACGTACCTGAAGCCGTGTGGTATAGCTAACTCCAAGCTACGAAAGATACCACAAGGATATGTGAGATTAAGGTGTTTTGGATATTCATGGAGGTGAGTATCAGGACACGGATCAACTGCAAACCATGGTTATCCCCGACAGTATACAACCGTTTGCAAAGCGCGGCTGAGTTCAAGGCAGATATACATAATCTATATATCCAGGCGTGAAAGGATCCCGCTTGAACATGGGTAAAGCTTCTGTTCATTGCAATAGATGAGGCAATGGCGACATGGCCTCCAGATTGGAGCACTTCGGACTTGGCCGAATTAGACAAGATTGCAGCTCAGTAGCGGGGGAGAGAAATCAAGCTATGCATCAAAAATTTGGCAGAAAGAATGTGTCAGCGATAGAAAATTCCCACGTGGTGGGAAGCGGCCGAGGTAGCAGCAGAGACCATCACTATGGCTGCAGAAGAGATTGCGGAGGAAATTTCCATAGAGCAAGACATACAGGGGGATGTGGAGACACAGGAATGCATGGACCTCACCACTGCATCGACCTGACTTAAGAGGTTGCGTGTCCAGGAACAGCCACCTACCCGCAAAAGGACGAAGACAACAAGGACCTTGGAGAGAGACCTTTTCGCCAGCAATGAACCAGTGTTTGACATCACTAAGGGTGCTCTGGAGGAATTTATGACAGAGTAGATAACTGTGTTGGGGGCGCTTAGAGCATAGTTGTAGGCATTGCAGGTGCGAACCCCAGGAGGGATGATGCCGAACTTGGTAGATGGTACATCTACAGCTGAGCAGATGGCACATACCCACACAATGAACATTTTAGTATTACCAGCAAGCACCGTCCTAGTAGAAGTCGAAGGTGACATGAGGAGTTGGGGGTTGAATTTGGATGCCCTACCTAGAGAGACCCTATACCAGCTACAAGATGGGGTAATTGCTGAGCTCCACACCAGGGAAGGCCATGCCCTCCAAGTCTTGATGGAGCTAAATGGAAATCTGGAACAGGTCTATCTACAGTGCGATGAATTGGTCACACACAACCAAGAATTAGAATAGCCTGTGGCAGACATCTGTAGTACTGTACTAAAGCTCGTTGTGCCAACAAAACTCCCAATAGCCGAAAAGGTTCATCACATGGCTGCAAGATTCCATAAGACCCAAGAGTAGGCTGCCAAATCTCAGTGGGACTTGAACTTGCAGATCACGAAGCTAAGGTTGAAAGCGCAACCTCCTACGCCACGAAAACTCAGAGAGCAGCATTGTCGCGCCATTCAGGCAGGATTGGAGGTGATAGAGAATGCTATATAGGATTGCACGGGATTGTTGGATCAATCCCTTCTTACACTCACATCACTACAGGAAGACTCAATGCTGCAGTAGGTGGAAACCGAAGTACAGGAGTTACAACAAGCTTATGACATTGTCAGGGGGATTGCACAAACAGTCGCACTCACTCAGCACTTAGCCAAGATGAGGGACGCCCAAGACATGAAGGAACTTCTGGATGCTCTGTGCCATAAAGAAGTCAGGCTTAAAGAATGCACCCAGCCTTGGCTGGAGGAAGCGTTCACGATCACCACTACAATTGAGGGGAAGTTGGCTTAGCTATAGTAAACATATGCCCTAGGATAGGAAGGTGCCTCCGACAATGCCTTACAAAGTTGTGCACAAGTGATATAGCACACAACTGAAGCATGTGTGGCCGATATCAGCACAGTGTGGACGTCGCTGGATGGAATCTGAGCCAAGATCACCACGCTAGCTGAGTGACTTGGGACGAGTCACGATGATTGTGTTGGGGGCTTGTTGGGCAGCGAAGCCCCCACGTATGGGGTTTGGGGCTTAAAGCCCACAATTTGGGGTAAAAGTATGGTAAAGGTTCCATGAAGTCCGCGAAGCGCGAATTGTAATGAGTAAAATCAAAGGGTTGTCTGCCCGAGAATAATGTAAAATAATAGAAAGTGAGTCGGCCTACCATGGTTCGTGGACCATGGGAATGTATAAATAGAACAGGGCTCTAGGGTTAGAAGTCAGTTTTTGGTAATTCTTGGAAATATTTGAAATGTATGGGATTGGGAAGGAGATATTTTCTCTGAGTCTGTAAGTCTAAGTTGTGGGTGATAGTAGTAGAATAGGCTCTATAACTGTGTGCACAGAGGCCTAGTAGAGTCCAAAGTTGTGTGCATGGACCTTGTAGCTGAGTGCATAGGGTGGAAGTGGAATGTATTGGGTCAAAGTTAATAAAGGATAAGTTGTTCTAGAAACATTGTACGTTTTATCACAAATCTATATGCTTATGCTTTTGTTCAGGTTTTATGCAAATCTGTAAGATTTATGGGTGTGCGCACTAGTTATAACTATTGAATGCTTGATTAAGAACCTTAAGAAGTAGATCTGACCTATAATAACCACGATAATAATAAGAATCTAAGAAGTGCCTCATCACCGAGCTATGCGAAGACCTGACAGTTCATCAGAGTAGCGCGAGTGTGCAGATCGGTTCGTGACCCTTCTAGTCCCCATCAAGACATCCCTAAGGTGTGAAAACCTGGTTCGAGGATCCTCCCCTACTACCTTGGGTGAGACTTTAGTCTGCACTCTGTGGATTGTTTCCGAAAGGGCCAGTAGTGTGGGATTTGTTTAGCTAAAACACTTCTGAACCTTGGTCAGGCCCCATCAAGCCAACAACTCAGAAAACATGAATGTAATGATATCCCTTTTCAGTCTCAAAGGTAAACAGGATATTTGGTGGGAAGACGTGAAGAATTGTCAACGACATACATGAGGATGAGTTGACTTGGCATGCATTTGAAAGGTTCTTCAAGATGAAGTACTTGTGTGAGAGGTATTATGATGACAGAGCTAAGGACTTTTATGAGTTGCAGATGGGTTCTGTGATAGATGAGGAGTATACTACCAAATTTTTGGAGCTGTTGATATATGTGCCTTACTTTAGAGAGGGACAAGCCAAGGTTCAGAGATTCATCAGTGGATTTCGAGCAGCATATAGAGACTGGATTGTGTTTATTGAGCTTAGAGCATTGGAGGAGGCCATCCGAAAGTTAAAGCATTTTTATGAGAAGTCGAAGTGAAAAGTTGAGCCTAAACATGACTTGAAAAGAAATGAAAAATCTAAAGGAAAAGGGCCACTAAAGAAAGGAAGATGTCAAGATTCAAGTGAGAAAGACAACGTAGTTCCTTACAAGAAATTCAATGCAGCTGAGAAGGGACATGGAGAGAAGCAACCTAGACGCAGTGGTAGGCAACCATTGTAGTGGTTGATATGTGGTAAGGATCATCGTAAGAGGGATTGTGTAGAGTATTAGGGTGGTAGTAGACCCTGGGACTAAAGTGCTCACGAGGCGCATATAGTTGGTGATGTTGGTCATAGTATTCCTAAGATTTATGAAGCTCTAGACAATAGGCAGGTGGATCATCAAACATCGATCATTGAGATGGAAAGTAAGCTTTGTGATGAAGTTGTTTCTATTTTGATTGATCCTGGATCTAACTATAGTTATATTAATCTTGACCTGGTGGACAAGTGTGGTTTGAGAAAAGAAGTCCATGCATAATATTGGTTGGTAGAGTTAGCTATTGGTACAAAGAAGTGAGTTCACCATTGGGTAAGAGATTGTACATTTGAGTTAAATGGTATGCCTATGGCAACACATTTGAATATATTTTAATTGGGATTATATAGTATACTTTTGGCTATGGATTTTTTATACCTTAATAAAACCAAAGTGGATTTCTTTGACAAGGCCATTGTGCATGTGGATGATAGTGGGGAAAAGAATAACTTCCAGAGAAAGAAGAAGTATAAATCAGTAAGGATGGTTACCGCTACGCAGGCTAAGTGTAGTTGCAGAAAAGGTTGTGTGATGTTTGCAATGACATTTGCAGTGGCATTCCAATTTCTTTTCAGTTGTGATCAAAGCACCAGTTTTTGTGTGATCACTGTTAGATGAGGGTAGAGGTGGTTTAACCTATGGATTACCCTTCATTTTCTTGGATTGGTTCTTCTATGAGGTACCACATTCATGCTTGAAATATCACATGGGGGTGACTGGATGAAAGAGATATTTGGTTCAGCCACATCTATGGTCGAGTGGTTCATGGAAATCCCAAACCTGGTCAAATTTTTATATGATTAATAAAAGCTAAGTTCTCTTACTTTTGCACGGATTTATATGTGGATTTATTTGTTGTCATATCTATGATATTTATATGGTTTTATGCTGGTTATAAGCATGGTTGAATGAATGGTTCATGTCATGGTTACTTCATATATTTACTTGTGTTGTTAAATCGATGGATGCAAGACCTAATTGATGATGTAGTAGTTCAATGGACAAGGAAGTGATCCTTCAAGTTATGTTTCATAAGTTGTTTAAGTCATTTATGCTATGTCTTGTATCCTAGACCTGTAGATTGCATTCATGCCAAGTGTTTGACAGAATGCCGGTCTGGGTTGGGCATGCTCAAGCCTAGTACTGATGTTGATTTTTGATTGATCAGCATGGTTATCATTTTTTTAATGATTTCTAAAAGTTACAACAAGTTTTAGGCACATGCCAGGATTTTGTGCTAGAAGAGTGGCTCAAGTCTAGGGGTCGCTAGCACAAAACTGGAAATTTTGGACCATGGTTGCTGTAAGGTAGGCCTGTGAGAGAAGCTTTAAGTTGTTGTTAGATCCCTTTACCATAGTGTGAGAGAAAATGTCACCTAAGAGTTGTAGAATAATATTGAGACCCATGGACATGATGTATGAGTGGCGGACTTGTCTCTTTAGGGGTCTGTTGATGGTGCTAGATGGTTTTATGTGATCTTTCATTGATTCCACTTCCTTAAGCTAACATAGGGGGTCAAATATTATTGTAGTAGCATATCTCCACATTTCTACCCTAGTTGATATGGTTTCTTTGGGTAGAACTAGGAGAGGATGTAATATTTTCTTACATGACATAGAGGGGAGAATAAAGTCTGCAAGTATAACTTTTCTTTAGACTTTAATTACTGGGTCTTTAGACTTTATTTATAGGTTATTTCATCCTACATTTGTACATAGACACATTTAAGTTTTGGTCCCCCCAAACCAACATAATTCTAACTACTTCACCTCAAAAAGAATTTACTTAACATAAATGCAACATACACCTTGCAGAATAGGGACATGTAATGCAGTCTATTTGTTAATTATGGTGATTGTACTTTGGTAGTTTTGGTTTGACATTCATGTGATTTGTTATACTCCAATGACCATATGTTTACTCTATTACTTAGGCAATGCGGACCTTGTAACTCCAACTTGGTGTCCAAATCTCTAGAAGAGATTCACGCTCAACTAGAAATTAATTTTTTTTTTGGGCATATTCTTGGAACCCCAAATCTTTTCTCAAAGTTCGATGTATTGCTCCTTGAATGGTGTGGCCCTACATAATTTTTCCAACTCTTAGTGGTAATGTGATAGTCAGAGGGCTACTGTATGATGGGGAGGTGGATGGTTAATATGATTTTCTATGATCAAACAGTGGAGATTGACTTGGGTAACCCTAACCCTTTATTTGGCTCTGCTTTCTCTCTCATTTGGTTGCGAGTCATGCTAAAGGTGTCATGCTAAGACACCACCACCCAAAACCACTTTCCATCCTACTTGTAGTTGGACGTTAACATGGAATTAACAAAGTTTTTTGGTAAGAATTTTGGTTACAGCTTTTGTGCTTAGATACTCAACTTCTTTGCATCTCATTCCTCTTGTGCTTGTTTAGTGTGTGCTTTTTATTTCTTTCTTATGTATTAGGTAGGGAGAGGTGAACTAACCGTGGATATGGTGATGCGGGATTTTGGTCTCTGTAAGGTTCCTCGAGGTGAATTATCAGTAACCCATTTGATACTATTTGACATGTGAAAGGTTTCCCTATTTTTTGTAGTATGGCTCTGGTTTTGTTTTTAACTCGGGCAAATCAAATTTTATTGGTGCCTCAGTTCCTGGTCACCAACTCCAGGTAGGGTTTTCAAATCTCCATGAGAAACTCTCTTTCGTGCATATAATAATGGTGTGTGACTTGGGTTGCCAAAAAAAAAAAAAGCGCCCTTACTTTAATAATAAATTTTAGTTTTTGTTGTCTATTTCAGAATTTTCTCGCTACTGGGTTTTTGACTAATTACAGGTAACCTTTTGAAATTATTTTTTCATTTATTTTTTGTAGTTCTAACTTGTCATAGACCATTTATAGGATTAAAAAAATCAACCTGTCGCCCTTACACAAGTATGATTCACCCTCAATTAATTTTCCATTCCCTCTTATTGTGGTTTTATGCAATTATTTTGTGATGCTCAAAGACTCATACTATGTTTTTTTTTTATGGTTACAAGTATAATAGAACCTGAATTTGTTGAGTTAATATCCAACGAGGTCATCCCTCAGCATCTAACCATTTCTCCTATATTCCCATAGGTCGGTAATCCACAAATAACATTTAGAGGGTTTTCCTTATGGCAGAGGGGTCATGTCGTTAGATGCAGCAGGGATGAAACCCCTGTCTCTAGCTATGTATAGAATACATTTCCTTTTATAATATTTTATTATAAGGGATGATAAGTGAAGAATCACCACTAGGCATGTAGCCTCTGGCTCAATCTAGTCGACTGTGTATATAAATATGGGTTGAGGCTCATAACCTTCCAAGAGGAAATATAACAAAGCAATTATAATAAAGCCCTTTGGGGAAACATTTTTTTTTTCTCCCTTTCTTGTTGATATTATGAGTTGCAATGTTATGAATTGTGGAAATAAATATATATTTCTTTCAATATGGCCCCCCTTGGCAATATTCTCATCGTGTTAATTGCACTCTTACCCTTTTTGCTTCTACTGGAAATCTCAGATAAATTGAAGTATTGACTTCCATTTTTCATTGTATCTCTTGGACTATTAATTTTATTTAAATTTTGGTTATTAGTTAAAATGAAAATTTTTATTTGACTATTAGATTATGGCATATGTTTGTTGCATATTTTTTTCCTTCCTACAAAAAATTTAACCCTTCCAAAGCATCATTTCTCATATGGTGCTCATTATTTGATTCCACGATTGGTCAATATATGATATACTTTATTCATTAGTTCCAAAATTAAGTTAAATTATCTATATTAACAAGGTATGGATAATTGTCAATTTCTCACGTGTTTATAAGAGTTTTATTCCCCCTATTTTGTTTATGTAAATAGTTGAGGCTTAACCCCACAATTTATAATTAAGAGAGTGATTTCAATCGTTTCAATACCACTCTTAATAAGATGAACCCTCTCTGTGATTAATTGGTCCTTTACGAACTTCCTCTTGATGGTATTCTGTCTCGGTGCATGTCTCAAAAAAACAAGTATTCTCACATTTTAAGGTTATGCATTTTTTTTTTATAGAAAACCTCCCAGATTTTACTCACTCACTATATACGCAGTTCATGCAATAATTTTAAATAATTTGTTCTTAGTGATAGCACTATCTTGGATTCACTAAAATTCTATGTATTGATGAAATTAACAGAACTTGTAGATGCATATATACTGATTTACTTGTTTATTTTAGTCCATTAGCCTATATCAACACTGATTAATTTGGTGTATTTCACTTGCTATATTAACATTGAGTTTGCCCCATATTGTTTCCCAAGCTCCAATATCGTCAAAATGGAGTGTTTTCAATTCTCTCTTGTTCTGTGAGTGCCTCATACCCATGCACTTTGATTTTACACTCAAATATTCAAGTTCTAAAACAACTATACATGTATATAGTAAAGGCTTTCCTTCATGCTTAAATGAAGATGGATGCCAATTAAATTACCCTTTGGAAATTCATATTCAAAGTCATTCCACTCTAGGATGGATATATAAGCAATAATTTGCCAAGAAATAAAAGATATACAGACAACTGATTTCTCAGTTAAATATTTATCACATCCCTATAGCTTCTGTAGGGATTTAATCTGATAATACCCAGTCACTAACATGCACATAATTAAATTCCTTGCATGAAACAATAATTCAAACAGTAAATTTAGAACTTAAATGTATCGAGAATTCTAACTGTATCTGTGACCGCAACTACACTTGGGAAGACAACTATCCTCCCAACCATGAATTGATCCACCAATTTCCCTCGAGATGATATTTTCTTGCCTCTGGAAAAAATACCCTTCATTAAAGTATGAAATATTTTTTATAATCTTATTCCCAAAATATTTTTCTAAGCAATGTCATGCATTTTTGGGTTTGCCAACCCACTTCCTATGCCTTAAACCCCACCATTCTCTCCCATGGTGCTTTATTCGACCCTTAACGTTTTCCTCCAGCTAAGTGATTTCATGGATCTTTCTCTCCCATTTCATTAAATATTATCCATTGTCTCTAGGGAAGATGTCTCCATAAATGATGGTTTCCAATTTTATTGGAAAAAATATCTTTACTCTAGTGTTTCTTTCCCAAGTGGTTTCTATTTTTTTTCCATTATTTAATAAAATTTATTTATTAAATCACACAAATTTCATTGTTCACATTCATTTCAATCAATTATGGCTTCCCCTCCATCAAATATAAAAGTAATTCAGTCTAAATATAGTAATAGATTAACATAGAAACATAGTGGTATTACATATTTCCCCCCTTTTTATTCACATCATCCTCGGTGTTCATTGTTAAATTGCTTCACTACTAAAACAATGTTGGATAGGCTTCTCACATTTTTTCATCTAGCTTCCAAGTAGCCTCCTCAAGTGTAAAGTTCTTTCATTACACTTTAACTTGAGTGACAATTTGATTGCGGAGAAAGATCTCTTTTTGATCTAAGTTGTGAAGTGGCTCTAGTAGGAATTCTCCTTTTGTTTCCACATGTATCAAATTCCAATCAATTATGTGAGAATTATCATTGACATTATTTTTCAACATAGAAACATGAAAGAAATTTTGTACTCTAACATGGCTTGGCAGTGCTAGTTAATATGCTATTGACCCATCTCTGTCCAAAATATCAAAAGGTCCACAAAATCATGTTGGAAATTTTGTAGAGGTTCTAGTTCTTAAGGTACTTTTCTTTCGTTTCACTTTTAAGTAGACATGGTCTCCAATCCTTAATTCCTTCCGAATTTCCTTCTTGTCACCATAAAGTTTTTGCATGTCCTATGCAATTTTTATGCTTTATCTAGTTTTGGGCACCACCTGTTCCATTTCTTGAAATGCATCTCGACCCAATATTAGTCTATCCTCACGCTGATCCCATTTGTGTGGTCTATGACATTTTACACAATAAAAAGGATTCCAAAGGAATCATTTTTATTAAAGTTTCGTAAATATTGTTGTAAGAAAATTTTTCTAAGTTCAGGAAGTCTTCCAATTTGGTATGTTTTTACATTATGTATATTCTTAGAACATCCTCCAAAATTTGATTGGTTCTCTCTATCGATCCGATAGTTTGGAGGTGATATGGAGTGCTAAAATTTAGTTGTGTTGCCATGTATCCAAGAAAATATTTCCAAAATTTAGAGGTGAATTTAGCATCTCTATCCTCGACTATCATCTTTGGTATTCCATGTGACCATAAAATATCCTTCATGAAAATGTTGGCAATCTGTGGTGTTCCATAAGTAGGTTGTACCAGTACGAAATATGATGTTTTACTAATGTGTCGACTACCATCATAATGGAGTCATGTTTTCGTTTTGTTTTTGGAAATCATATATTAAAATTCAATGAAATCACTTCCCATTTCCATTCAGGAATGGAGAGTGGGTTCAACAATCTAACAGGGTGTTGGTGTTTGACCTTTACTTGTTGACATTCTAGACATTTTGATAAGTATTATGCCACCTCCTTTTTCATGCTTGGCCAAAAAAAAATATTTTCCTAATGTTGTTATCATATTTTCATATCCGAGATGGACTGCATATGGTCTCTTTTGATATTAATTTAGTATTACTTGTCCTAGAGCATTGACATTGGGAACATATAATCTATTTATGTAGATTAGAAAATTTTCAAAATTTTTAGCATATCCTGGAATTTCTATTTGCTGCAATTTCTGTTGAATTTTTAGGTATTTGTGATCTTTTTGTATTGAAATATTAATGTTCTCTACAAAATATGTACTAATATTGCTAAAAAATACTCCCGTTAGAGCATATGCATGCCTACTTAAGGAATCTTCTATTTTATTTTCTTTGCCTTTTACATGTTTAATATCAAACTCAAACTCTCTAAGGAAAGACATCCATCTCACCTGTTGAGCATTAAGATATGGTTGGCCGAAAGATTATTTCAAGGTGATATGATCAATTACCCAAGTAAGTTTTTTTCCTAATAGGTAGTGTCCCCACATGTTTAGTGCATGTATTATAGCAGCCAACTATAGATCATATACTACATAATTCTTTCATTTGTTTTCAGCTTCCTAGACTCATAAGCCACTACTTAATTTTCCTGCGTGAACACTCCCCCTAACCCTTTCTAAGAAGCAGTCGTGCTAACAATAAATTATTTATTTGGGTCTGCAAATTTTAAAATAGGGGCCACTATAAGTAAGTGGTTCAGTTTATCAAAGTTGTACTAAAATTTGGTTGTCCACTCAAACTTTGTTCCTTTCTTTTGTAAGGATGTAATAGGGTAGGCCAATTTAGAAAAACCTTCTATAAATCTTTGGTAATATCCAATGATTCTCATGAATGAATAAACAACTGACTAATTCTTGGGTATGGGCTAGTTTAAGATATCCCTTACCTTTTCAGGATCAATCAACAGTCCCTCCTTTGAAATAACAAGGCCTAAATATTGTATTCTATCCTTATAGAACTCACATGTGCTAAATTTTTCATATAGTTGATGTTCTCTTAAAGTTTGGAAGACTAATTTCATATTTTCCTTGTGTTCTTCATTCTTCTAATACACTAGAATTTAATCTATAAATACTAACACAAATTTGTAGAGTTACTTACTAAATATATTTTTCATTAAGCACATAAAGGTTGTTAGCGCATTGGTAAGACCAAATGGTAGCACTACAAATTTGTAGTCACCATATCTGGACCGGAAAGTTTTCTTATGAATATCTTCATCTTTTTTTCTTAGTTGATGATATCTAGTCCTTAAATAAAAATTTCAAAATATGGTTGCCCCCAACACTTCATGAAACAGATCTATAATGTAGGGCAATGGGTATTTGTTTTTTATGGTTAACTTGTTTAATTATTTATAATCAATGCACATCCTAAATGTTTCATCCTTATTCTTAGGAAATAACACAAGAGCTCCCCACAGTGATACACTAGGCCTAATATAGCCTTTGTCTAATAATTCAAGTACCTGCATCTTCAACTCTAATTACCCAAGTACACTAATCCTTTAGGGGCCTCTAGATACAGGAACTACACCTGATACCATATCAAAGGAAAAATCTTTATCTTTGCGGGGAGGTAAGCCTAAAATGTGTTGAAGCTTCTAAGTCTAACTATTAGAAACCCTTCATGTACTTTACTGATTTATTCCTACCTACTTGTTTTGTTAATTAACAAGTGATTTACCACGTAAATAATGGAAATAAATACAAGTACATGCTCAACACATTACAAATCATCAGCTATAGGAAACAGAAACAAGCACACAAGTGTCACCAAAGAAACCCAATGCGGGAAAACTGGTGCATCTATCTAAGGGTTTGATTTATTAAGCAGTTTTAGAATACAATCTAGGTGCCAAATCCAGCTCATCCAATAGAGAAAATTTTGGCAATAGTCCCTCTCTACTTGGAAGCATATATTTCAGCTGAAACCCCGGATAAACACTCCAGCAGCTCCACAGCTCTAGTCTGCCCCATGAAACTCCAGCATCAGCCTCTAGGGACTACGTAAACCTCTCTCTAGCACAGAGTTATCCCAACATCACTCTAACATGGCATGCATCAGCCTCTACAGGCGTTGCGTCAGTCCTCTGGCCCTTTGTATCACCCACATTGGCCCTCTGAGGCATTGTGCAGCTCCTGGTTGCCTCTACATCAGCCCTGGCTGGATCTGCGTGAACCATTGGCTACTTCTACATCCCTATCTCCGACTATTGTGTTGATCCTCTTGGTGCTATCTCTACCTCTCTGCTTCTGTATTCACTCTCTCAACTTTCTTAGAAAACCCAACCCCAGAAAGTCGAAATCTTGATCTCTTGGTGTGTTCTCCAAGTGACCCTCAAGCCTCCTCTTATACTTTTCTCGTTGACAAATCAACGGTCAAGATTAAGTCCCTAATCAATAGCTAAGATTATCTCTGGCTTGATCCATGAATTTTGGACCATTCTAACACAGTTTTATATTAATTCACATTAATATTTTATTTTCTCTAAGTTTAGACTTAGGGACTCCATTAAAAATATTAATTATTTTAATATCTCCCAACCTGTTTAGAATCTGCTCAAACCATTTCTAGGTATTGGATATCTCATGTTCCTTAGCCTCTCTACCAAATTTCGTGGATAGAGCACATCCGATGCTACCCAAAATCAACAAAATTCCCCCTAGAAACACATCCTAAAACTCCTTGATGATTGGCAAAGTCTCCAAATTATTCTTTTCTATTTGCTACTCATTTATTTCCACATGTACCACAAATAATTGGTACCCTTTTCTTGCACTCTTTTTCATTTGTAAGGATGAAATATGTCAAACTGGTATGGGTTTTGGTATTCCCTTGGTTAATCAAGTTTGTCCATGTTGGTTCACACAACTTATTGTTTTCTCTAAATAATTTATGATAGCTCCATTTTTCTCCAGACAATCCATGCCTATTAACATATCATAGGATCATAAGTGAAGTCTATTTAGATTTCCTTATGTGGGAATCCCATTTAATTTGATATGACACATTTTCACCTAGATAGCTACACTCCTTTTCATACCCATTACCAACTGTACCAACCATGCATTCTTAACATTTTCAATTTTTAATCTACATTTTTCCACAAACTAGGGACTAATGTAAGTTAAACTAACCCCATATCAATTAAAACATAAACATATTGGTTTGAAATGGTTCCTTCTATCTCAATCATTGTAGATTTGTGATCTGCCTATCTATGCTCCAACACAACACTTATCATTGGAATGTTTCTGGAAATATCATTAACAATTATTGTTGCATGGAAAACTTGAATATTCTGGATAGATATGGGATTATGTGAGCAATCTCTCAATAGGTGGGTTTCACCACACCCCCCAGCATTTTATTGGTTCTCTCCTTTCCCCCATTAGTATTTTTGTTGTTTAGGTCCATGGGTTTGGACCCGCTCTAAGATTACAGGAGATGATTTAAATTCCCTTTACTAAAGTCTTTCCCAAAAACTTTAAGATAAGGAGGCTTCTGCCCCCTTGACCCCATTGCAATTCCCTTTATGTCCTTACCTTGCCATTTTTTGAGCCTGCACCCATATTCTTAAACTGTTGGTAACACAATTGTGTTTTCCTTACTACCTCATCCATTGTCTTGGGATTGTTGAACTCAATACTTTTATTATAAGGGGAAGGTAAGAAATTCACAAATCATTGTTCCTTAGCTCCATATTCTTTGATATATGGGAAATATCGTAACAAATTGGTCAATTTGGCCACAAACTCATGCATGGTTAATTGTCCCAACTCAACTCATGAAATTCCTTGACACGATCATCATAATATCGTTCATTCAGATATCAAGATTTAAACTATTTCTGGAATTCCTCCCAGGAAGTTGTCTTTTCCTCCAAGGTTTGCACATTTTTGGCCTCTTCCCACCAGAGAGAAGTTGTACCTTGCAGCTGATAGATTGCTAGTTCGGCCTTTAGTTTACTTTCAACTCATAAGCCTGAAAATATTTTGTCATGTTAACAAGCCATGATTTTTCATCCTCCTCCTATGCACCATCAAAAATAGGAGGCTTTATTTTTCTAAAATCCCCTTGTAGTTCCACTCTTGTTTCTCTTCTTTGATTTTGGATAGGTTCTATCTAAATCACCTCCACTTTCATATTGCTTTGATTATGTATACAAATTATTCCTTTTCATTACTTCTACCTTTATGATTATATGGCTAGACCTTTCATCCAACTATCTTATCACCCTTTCCTCCTCCTTACTACCATTTAGCAAGCATTCATTGTTGCCCCTAAGGTGAGTCAACTCTTGTTGTAGATTTGTGATAAGATCCATAAATTGAGACGTTGGTGGGGTGCTTCCATTTCTCAACTCAACATATAATTCTTCTCCTTTTTTTATTGTTGGAGGGGGATCCTCTTCTATTCTGTAGTAGTCTCGATCACTTGAATACATTTTATTCAAAACAATGAGATATTGGTAATGCATCACCTGAATTATATTTCAGTTTTGTACATTTCTAAGTTTGCTATGATGGTTCCTGCAATCCGAGTTTTGAACCTCAACTTTGATAACATACGTCATGGACCTAAGTTCAATCCTCATATTTTTTTTTAATAAGTTTATGGCATATATACTATACTTAATTTTTATAATGGGAGTTGACACCCTAATATTATTGTTAATAGATTTCTGCATGGCCCAGAGGGCAGAATAAAGTGTATAGGTATAAATTTTCTTTAGACTTTAATTCCTAGGTCTTGACATCATCATAAAAATGAGACTAGGAGAATTTATTTGTAGGTTAATTCCCTCCTATGCTTGTCCCTAGACACATTTAAAGTTTAGTCCCCACAAACCAACATAATTCTAACTACACCTCAAAAATAATTTATTGAACATAAATGCAACATACACCTTGGAGGATATGGACATGTAATGTTACCTATTTGTTAATGATGGTGATCATACTTTGTTTCTTTTGACTCGACATTCATGTGATATGCTATACTCCAAATTACCATATGTTTACTCTATTACTTAGGTGATGGGGACCTTGTAACTCCAACTTGGTGTCGAAATATCTAAAAGAGATTCACCCTTAGCTAGATATTAATTTATTTGTTTTGGGCATATCCATGGAACCCCATAGGTTCTCCCAAAGTTTGATGTACTTCTCCTTGAGTGATGTGACCCTACTAAATTTTTCCAACTCATAGTGGTCACGTGATAGTAATAGGGCTTATTTATGATGGGGAGGTGGATAGTCAAGATTCTTCTCTATGATCCAATGGTGGAGATTGACTGGGGTAACCCTAACCCTTTGTTTGGCTCTCCTTCCTCTCTCATTTGGTTTGAAAGTAATGTTGAAGGTGTCATGTCGAGAAGCTACTACCCCAAACCACTTCCCATCCTACTTGCAACTAGACCTTACCATGGAATTAACATAGGGTATGTGGTAAGAATTTTGGTTACAAATTTTGTGCTTATATACTCTTCTCCTTTGTATCTCATTCCTCCTACGCTTGTTTATTGCATGCTTTTTTCTCTTTCCTATGGTATGAAGAAGTGAACCAACAATGGAGGTGGTGATGTGAGAGTCTGGCCTATATAAGTTTCGTCAAGGTCAATTATTAGTAACCCATCCGGAACTATTCAACATGGGAAAGGTTTCCCTATTGTTGTAGTATGGTTCTCTTTCTTTCTTACTTAACTTCTACTAATAAGTTTTTATTGGCACCTCAGTTCCAAGTCACGAACTCTAGGCCGATTTTTCAAAACATCGCCAGAAACACTCTTTCCTATAGATAAGAATGGTGAGTGAGTTGGGTTGTGGAAAGAAATATTTCCCTTAATAAGAAATTGTAGTTTTTGTTGTATATTCCCTAGTTTTCCCACTATTGGGGTGTTGACTAATTATTGGGCCACCTTTTGAAATTGTTTTTCATTTCTTTTATTGTAATTCTAACTTCTCATACACAGGTATGATTCGCCCTCATTGAACTTCCCTCTCGGTATGTGGTATTCTACAATTATTTTGTCATGCTCAGAGAGTCATACCGCATTTCTGTTTGTTGTTGGTTACAGGTATGATAGAACCTACATTTGCTGACTTACTAGAGAACAAGGTCAGCTCTCAGCGTCTAACTCCTGCTCCTATATCCCCACAGGTTGATTCTCGAGGCACAACTCTTAGTGGGCTTTCCTTCTGACACAAGATTCCTGTCGTTAGATGCAACAAGGATGAAACACTGCTCTCTAGCTATTTGGAAAATTGATTTTTTTTTAAATATATTATTATGAGGGATGACAAGTCAAGAATCCCTACTATGTATGTAGTCTCTAGCTCGATATGGTAGACTTTGTATATAAATATGGGTTGAAGCTCATACCCTTCCAAGAGGAAATAGAACGATGCAATTACAATAAAACTCTTCGGGGAAACATTTTGTATTTCTCCCTTGCTTGGTTAACTTATAGATTGGAAAGTTATGAATTGTGTAAATGAATATATATTTATTTCAATATGGGCACCCTTCGTAGAATGATTGTCGTGTTAATTGTGATCTTACCCTTTTTTTCTACTACTATAAATATTGTATAACTTGAAGTATTGACTTCCATTTTCTGATGTATCCCTTGGACTATTAGTTCTATTCAAATGTTGGTTATTAGTTAACATTCAAATGTTTATTTCACTGTTATATTTTGGCATGTGTTTGTTGCATATTTTTTCCTTGCTATAGAAAATTTAATGCTTCCAAAGCATTGTTTTTCTTATGGTGCTCATTATATGATCCCACAGTTGTATAGTATATGATATACTCTATTCTTTAGTTCCAAAATCAAGTTTAATTAGATATCTTAAGCAGATATGCGTAAGTCTCAATTTCTCTGCTATTTCTAAGAGTTTTGTTTTCCCCTATTTCATTTATGTACATACTTGAGGCTTAACCCCATAATTTATAAATAAGAAATCATTTTCAATCTTGTCAATACAGTTCTTAATAATATAAATCCTCTTTGTGATTAATTGGTCCTTTATGAATTTCCTTTTGATGGTGTTTTATCTCATTGCATGTCTCATGAAAACATTTTTCTAGCATTTTAAGGCTACTTTTTTTTTGTTATAGAACCTCCCAGATCCTACTCCCTCATTGCATAGGAAGTTCCCACAAAAATTTTAAATAATTTGTTCTTAGTCACATCATCAGATTGGATTCACTAAAGTTCTGTCAAGTGATTAACTTAGAAAACTAAATAACAATAATATATTATATAATATATATATATATATATATAATATTATATATATATATATATAATATATATATATTACTTTTATTTTAGTGCATTAGCCTATATCACAGTTGATTAGTTAGTTTTATTTCACTTGGTATCGTAAGAGTGAGTTTGTCCACTACTGTTTCCCAAGCTCCAATATTATCAAAAGGGATTGTTTTCAATTTTGTCTCGTTTTGCGAGTGCCTCATAACTATGCGCTTTAATTTCACACTCAAACCTTAACGTTCTATAAAAAATAGACATGCATATATTAAGGGTTTAATTGGATCATTAAATAAAGATGGGTGCCAACTAACTTACCCTCTAGAAATGCATATTAAACGTAATACCACTCTAGGATGTATATATAAGAAACAATCCGTTAAGAAATAAAAAATATACTGATAACTAATTTCTCAGTTAAAATATTTAGCACATCACTATATCTCATGCATGCATTTACTCTGATAATTCCCAACCACTAACATGTATAGAATTAAATTCCTTATGTGCAACAATAATTCAAATAGTAAATTCAGAACTTAAATGTACCCAAAATTCTAACTGTATCTACTACTGGAATGACACTTGGAAAGACCACTACCCTCCCAACCTTGAAATAATCCACCAGTTCTCCCCATGTTGAGATTTTTCTGCCTCTGGAAAAAATTCCCCTTCATTCCAGAATGATATATCTTTAATAATCTTCCTCCCAACAGATTTTTCTAAGCACCATCTTGCCTTTTTGGGTGTGCCAACCCACTACCTAGGCCTTTCTTTTTTCTTCCTTTAAATCTCATATTTCTCTCCCGCGATGATTTATTCCACCCTTACCTATCATTTTTCTCTAGCTATGTGATTTAATGCATCTTTCTCTCCCATCTTATTAAATCTTATCCATTGTATCTAGGGAAGATTTTTCCATCAATTATGGTTTCCAATTTTATTCTTTTTGCAAGAATCTATTTACTCTAGTGTTTCTTTCTGAAGTGGTTTCCAGTTTCTTTTTCCATTATTTCATAACATTTATTTATTATATTATACAAATTCTACTATTCACATTCATTTCAATCAATCATGGCTTCCTCGCCATCAAACCTACAAATAATTTAGTATAAATATAGTAAGATATTAACATAGAAACAAAGGGGTATTACATATTTCTTCATATTAAAATAACTTATCCATCTCCGTGATCCAATAAATAAGCTCCTATGGATTCATGGTTATTGTATAAGAAGACAAATCTGGTTTGGGTTTCATAAGAAATCCCAAAATTGCTTTCAACACTTTAGCTTCTGTTGCTTCCTCTACTGATTCTTTTTCAGAAGATTCTTCCTCTTTTGGACTCACATCTCCTGTGTTTGGTTCTCTCTGCAAACCAATCCCCATTGTTTCCATTAAGGGAGTTTAATAGTTATATCACCCTT
>APFE030138230.1:0-43750 GCA_000404065.3 Pinus taeda | reverse complement strand
TTGGTACATCAACTTCCTGGGGTCGTAACTTTAGCATATGATCTCCGTTTGACGCGTACAATAGCTCATTAGAAAGATCTATTCAAGCACTATCATTGTTGGAATTGGCAACATCAGTCCATTGCATGGACCCATGTTACCCTCAGATTCCCCAAAAAACGTCGTTTTGGGCCTCAAAACGGCTTCGGAAGTTCAGGACCCGAAAAACTGCTAAAAATAGTAAGTTGTGCTACAATTAAGGAAACTGAAAATGCTGAGAAAGACAATGGTGGGGGTCCAGGTGGACTTGGTATGTGGCCACAAATATCCACCTGGATCAGTTCGTTTCCTTTTAAGGGTGCAAATAAGAAAAATAAGAGAAATAATTAGCAATATGAGTAATCTCCTCAATAATAGGACTGAGTAAATGTTCCTGTAGTAAATGATGCCAATGATCCAGTTGATGGTCAAATTTGAGTCCCCAAAGATGTGTATAAATGATCACCCCTTCTCTTTTGCAAACAAGAGAATATTTTTACAAGAAATAAGTTATACTTTATTATTTGATTTGGGACCGAGTCCGATCTTAAATTTAAAGAAGTGGGAAGGGGAGAGAAATAAAATAAAACCACCACCACACTGATGGTCATTGCCTATGGAAGCTCTATCGAAATAACCCCACATATGTGTAAAGTCAATACTTTCAGGAGAAATCATCCTAGGGGAGATATATTATTTTTCTTCGGGGAAATGGATTAAGATAACAAACACCTCATCAATTGTGTAAGAAGGGACCATAAACTTATCCATTAAAATTTCCTTGTTCCTAACTAGCTAATCCCCCCATCAAATGATTATAGGGAGAGATTTGAAAGGATGAAAGATGGGATTAGAGTGTTAGGAATGCCATTCCCCCTCTAAGTCAATAGGAGTCCAAAGAAAAATATACTAGTTACACATTGAATCATTATTTAAAATTAAATGGTAAAATGGATCTTACAATAAGTTGTTGTCCTTAAGACCTTAGAGACTCAAGGCATTCATATTTTTTATCCTCAACACTTTTAAAATTAATGTCTCCACCTAACCAAATCCCTCCAATCAACTACCACCTGTCTTCTCAAATCAAAAAAGAATTTCACTTAGCCCTCCATCCCAAACCCAAAACCAATCCTTCATCTCTACCCTTATACAAAATGTTATGCAACCAACTCACACAATAAAAGAAGATATAGATCAATGACTTCAAAATTAGCCTCTTTGAGGGGGAAACCTCCTTTACATTATACAAATTAACAATTCTTTAATGATAAAATGACAAGACCTCCTTTCTATATATAGAAGTATAAGGTGTCACAATATAATTAGACCCTACATAACAATAATATTGTAAGGCCACAAAAATAACAATAATGGGCTTCTATGGGGTACAATAATAACAATATGGGGACTACACAGACACAACAATACAATAAGGGGGTTGCACTAATAACAATTAGGAACTACACTAATAGTGTAGGGACCTAACATGCCCCTCTCTTCCAAAAAAGTATTGTCCTCAATGCTTGAGTAGTTATGGACGCTTTTGCATAAAATTCTCATCCTCCCATGTGGAATATTCAATGGGTAAGTTCTTCCACTTGATGAGATACTCTAAAATTGATTGTTTTCATAGATGGTAGGATTTTGATTCTGTGACTGCTTCAGGTTCCAAGTGATTTTTCTTGCCTTATCAAGTTTCAACAATATTGTTTGAACTGGGAGCTTGTCACCTATAACCTTATTTAAGCATGAAGCATGGAAAACTAGGTGCACTCAGGAAGATGCAGGAAGCTCCAATTTTTATGCCATAGTACCAATCTTTTGCAACACCTTGTAAGGACCATAATACTTTGGTGATAATTTATTATTCTTCTTAGCTTGCATGAGAGACATTTGTTTGTATGGTTGTAGACGTAAAAATACCCAGTTTCCTACATCAAAACTTCTTTCATTGCAATGCTGATCTACATGTTGTTTCATTTGATTCTATGCCAAAGTGAGGTTATCCTTTAAGATTTGGAGAGCTTTTTGTTGATTCTTGATCTGATCTTCCATTGCTTGAACCTTAGAATTTTTTTCTTAAAGATGATGTGATGGACGGTGGATGATATCCATAAAGTACCAATTCATTACAACATATGGTCATATACCTTTCTTCTTTCTCGAGGGTTGGTTCTTAGTGTATATCCTCTTCAATTGATGTTTCTTGATCCTTTTCTTCCTCCTCTTCAAAATCTATGTAAATTAATTTCTTCTCAGCACACTTATGACCTTTAGTGTATTTTCTATCACAACTATAATGAATCCATTTTTCTCTTTTTCCTTCTAATTGTGGTGTCAACCTTGTAGGTTGTGGAAGGCTAGGAGTAACAACACTTCCATCTTTATAGTTTTGAGTGGTAGGATTCCTTACTGCCATAATTTTTCTTGCCAACTTTTATTTCTTCTCCGATGAATCGGGTTCCCAAATATGAACCTCATGTTGGATGTTATACTTTAAACTCCCTATGAAGACATCAATCCTATGCTCCTCTAGAATATCATTTACCTTTATACTCAATTTTTGGAAGTCCTCAATGTGCTCCACCATTGAAAATTTTTGTTTGAAATTTATCAATTGGCTAAAGAAGGCATTTCTCTTTGTATTCTCATAATGTGCTATCCTTTCCTCCATAAAAATTGACCAAGTGACAATTTTTATATGAGAGAAAAGGCATTGACACCATAGAAACTGATTCACTTCCAAATATAAAGTTGCAATGTGTACCTTTTGTGTGTTTTGCATATTATGGAGATCGAAATATTGCTCCATATATAGTATCCATGTTAAAAGGTACTTGCCATCAAACTTCCTCATATTGATCTTTGTAATGTGGTGTGTCTTCAATCCAATGTTAGATTCTATGAAATCATGATTAACATTTCTTTTTTTCTCATCATGAGTTTCATCTACTACCTTTTTTCCATTAGGAAGAATTTCTTGTAGCAACTTTGCCAAACCTCCCTTCAAACCTTCCATGTATTTCTTCAAATCTTCAATGTTGCCTTTTAGTTTTTCTTCTATACCATTGATTCCATTCTTCAAACCATCCATCTTAGCTTCTGTTACTTTTTGTGAGAGCGAAATTTGTCGCACTTGGTCTTGTAATTTTGATATACCATGTTGCATTTCTTCCTCTTGTCCATGATTCATAGTAGAGTGTGTTTCCATTTTCTTTCCCTCGGGCATCAATTAATGATAATTATGCTTCACTATACCCTCTGAATCACTTCAAACTAAATTTTGAAACAAAAATTATGAAATTTAAAAAAAAAACGACACACCTTTTTTTTTTTTTCACTTTGTAGGAGCTCAATATTGAATCGGTTTTATCCCTATAATTTTGGATCTCCCAGGCCTGAAATTTCATCATGTGGTCACCCATTTGAGATGGGATTTAGGAGCGTGCAAAAAAACTAACTTCCTTGGATCATATAGCCGAAAATATAGTGAACCAAGATCTAAAATTGATACAAAAGGTTTAGCACGATTTCGGATCCAATGGGTTTTAAATTCATCTTCTGAAGCTTCGTATAAAAAGAGTTAAAGTAAAAATTCCACGATGACGTTTGAAGTAGCGAAACCCTAGAATCTAAAGCTTTGATACCAAATGTTATGCAACCAACTCACAAAATAGAAGAAGAAATAGATGAATGACTTCAAAATTAGCCTCCTCTCTCCCTTCTTTTAGATCATAGAAATAAAATATTAAATAATATTAGCTAATATCTTACTTTCTTAAGGTTAGATAGACCATATTACTCTTAGTGAACACTAATGCTCATCATCATCAATTATTATTATTATTAGTTTGGAAGTTCATATTAACAATGTTATTAATAATGACTATTATTATTATAACAATATTATAATATTATTTTAATTTATTAATTGAATAATCACATTTCTTAATATATAATAATAATATTTTCAATTAGGGTTATCTCAAGAGGATGGGAGGAAGGAATGAAATCCTTCGAGATACAATTTCAAGCAAGAATGTAAAATTAAGATATATCAAGTCACAACCAATGGGATTTAAACCTTATATCTCTCAATTTCAACAAATTTCACATTACTTCAATCACCACTTAAGCTACCCCTTACATATCATAAAAATAGCTATTAGAATACAATATTATTATTGTTTTTATTATAACAATATTATAATAATATTTAGATTTATTATTTTAGGGTCTTTAGAATAAAAATAATTCTTAATTATAATATTATTAATATTATAACATTAATATTAATAATAATTATCAAAATATTTTTATTATTAACATCAATAGCATCAATAATGCTATTATTTTTAATAATCATTGATAATAATAATACATTTCTTAGCTCCCCAATGGGTGTGAAAAACATCGAGGGGATTTGAACGCGTGGTAAATGATCTTAAACACTTGGACGTTGGTGTGGAGGTCAATCTCCTTGTCCTCTCATCGAGTTAGCAGTACGAGGGATGTGTGTTGTGTGAAATTCCCATTAGTTTCGTTGGGAGTGGGAGTGGGTGAATGATGTTGGTATATGGAGGTTGGTGATCTTTAGGTTTCGTATGGAGTTATAGCTTTTTGGTGGTATGTTGTGAGTCAGTTGAGTTTTGGTGGTATTTTCAGCCTCTCTAGCTAGTGCCCATTTGGGAATGGTGGTGCTTTCGGAATCGATGCATCCTCATCATTTGGGTCACTAAATTGATAAGTATCCTTTCCTATGTGTGGTTTTATTCTTTTCTTAGTGGTCTCAGTGCTTTGTATCTAGTTACCAAGTTGGCCCTCAAGCCTTCTCATGGGTGGTTAGTCAATTCTGCTCTTGGTTTTATTCTGTGTTTGTGGGGAAGTTTGTTTACCATATTAATTGGTTTTCCTATGGGGTTATGTGTTTTTGAAGGATTTCTTTGGCCACTTGCGACCTGCAGTTGGGTAATTGGTTATTTGGGCTAGTGAGAGGTTGGTTGTCTTAAGGATTTCCAGGCAGTGAATTATCTGGGGGGTTTGGGACTTCTAAGTCAATGGTTAACTGTCTTGCTGCTTGGATTGTGTCTCTTTTCCCTGCAGCTCCCTCGGTCAAGGTTGTTTGTGACCCTCTGGTTTGATTGGGGAGTTTCTTTGCATCAATTTCATTGGTTTTCTTTGTAGTTAATTGGGTAGCTCCGTAGTTAGTTGATGCTCTTTGCTTTGTTACAATGTGCCCCGTGCCATGCAAATCTCACTCTCTACCCCTGTCAAGAGAATTTCAGACAGCCAGGTGGGGGTGTCGTTCACATTTGTAGGTGGTGATGGGGGTTGAGGAGCCTTCATGCTCTGTTCGGGGAGGTAGAACCGCTGACATCTCAGACCAAGTGATTTTAGGGCCTTGTGGCGATCGAGGTGGCTAGCAGGCAGGGTGAGGTGCATGAACACTAGGGACAACGAAGATGGCTAGAGTGACGTGTAGAGGCAACACTGGCAAGTGGGGTAAGATGCGACGACTTGGGCTTGGGGTGACTGTGGGTATATAATTTTGTTCTGTAAGTTGTCGGGATCTGGTTCAGTCTGTATTAGACCTCCTGGAAAAGTTTGAGAAGGCTTGACAGGAAGAACATGAAGTGCTCATCACTACACTTAACAAGCTTCATTATTTTCAATGTCATGTTTGAGAGAGGGTCATTGTGGTGTGGTGTGGTCAAAATTTACTATTTGACAAGGTGGAGAATATGAAGTCATGGATGGCTTACTTTGAGGAGCACATACAATGTTCTTTCCGTCCTCCTCCTCCTCGATGGATTACTCCGAATAATCTTACATCCATTACCTCTAATGACTAAGCATGGTTATAGGTGTTTTACTTGTTTTATGTGTACTCTGGTGCTTTTGGCCTCCTAATTTTTGGACTATGCCTCTAGTTGCACTTTTGTTTCTTAGTCATATGCTGCTAACAGTAATCAACACACCTAGTTGGGGTGAGACTACCTGCATTTTGCTATAGATGTACTTCTTTTTAATGAATAAATAAATAGAATTAATAATTAAAATAAAATTAAGGATAAATAATCAATTTAGTATTGGTAATTTTTTCACAACTGATGGTTTTTCATTGATATTCTTGTGTGAATATATATATTACTAGCCTAGATCCATGGTAGAGAGTGAAAATATTTTGAAGTGAAAACTAGGTTTAGAGTGAAAAGAGATTTGATCTCTATATGTTCCTTGTAGACCCCGAGTTAAGAGGGATCTAGACTAGTTTTTATTTTTATTTTTATTTTTTGTGGGTAAAAAAAACTGCATTGTATCATCATAACTTCAAGAACAAAATACATCATCACTAGGTCATCAAAATAAATCATTGTTGCCGCGGAAGGCTGAGTATCAGGCTTGAAAGCTGACATGAGTCATGCTATGAGCAATATTAAGCCTGTGAAGAGGCCAAGACAACCCGTGTCGTTGGTTATTTTCGATACAAAAGAAGCACAAAAAGAGAGTTTTCCAGGAATACACATTAAGGGGGTGGGTTGGGGGGAAATGATGGTGGGGCAACAAAGAACGCAGCTCGCTCATGCATGTGGTAGTCAATGTGTTCCACCCAAGTCTCCAAATCATAGAGGTGGTCGTTTGTGTGTCGGAGCTGCCTTAAAAGGCCGTCTATGGAGTCTAGGAGCTCATTTTGCGTGTGTTGGAGGTCGTTGAAATAGGACACCAGTCCATTCCGTCATCATATCGTTGTTCCCTTAAAGTGTCCATACTCAGATGGAGATTGTTCAATTGGGACGCTATGGAGTCCAAGGTGATCGGAGCCTCAACATGGCCCGGGGAACAACCTGGGGACATGGCTACATCAACATCAGAATAACAGCTCTCAGTGGGCTCTGAGCTTGAGCTAGGCACTCCTTATTGCAGATGATCTTCCATGTGGTGGCCAGGTCTTCCTCTGTGAGTGTGTCCTATATGTCTGGGAATACAACCTATGCCTCCACCACCAGTTGCACCATCGCAGGGATGAATTTGGCTGTCTATTGCAGGGAACACTTTCTTTAGAGAATCACAAATAACGATCCAATGCCCATGTTTCTAGAAACAATTATTCTACGGTGGTAAATAAAAATATGATTGCTCATTTGGTGATTTCCTCCAAATCAACACCTTTATTTCTCCCTTAACGAGTATACTCAATTAGATGAAAACTTGATCACTTTTCTAGCTTTCTCTCTTCTCATCGTGCTTGAGTTTTAATTACTATGTTTTCCTAGTTTTTCCTAGTAAATAATAGAGTCTCAGGCTCAAAAGATTGGCACCCTTTCTCCTTAATTTTAGTATTTTCTCACTCATAACTTTCCAATATTTATTAGAGTTTAATTTCCTCATTAAATTTGTTCTCATTCCAAATTTTTGCTTTTAGTTAAAAAAATCCAGTGATAAATTTTTGGTTTTTCATAAATTTTCCTATTATTTTTTTTGTTAATAATATAACTTATTTTTTTCTCATCATACTATTAGAATACCAATGTCCTTATCAATTATTCCTTTTTTTCCAAACATATTTTTTTTATAATAAAAATGATATCCATCATTCTCATAAATGCATCTTGAATACCAAACCAAATGCTTCTATAATGGC
This sequence comes from Pinus taeda, assembly GCA_000404065.3. Lineage (NCBI taxonomy): Eukaryota > Viridiplantae > Streptophyta > Pinopsida > Pinales > Pinaceae > Pinus > Pinus taeda. The sequence continues at coordinate 36,087 of APFE030138230.1, read as the reverse complement.
ATATCTAATTCCAATTCAACTCATCAATCATTATATCAATGGAAACCACTCTATTTATGTATTTTATTATATCATTAAATTAATAGAGATGCATTTTATGATATCATTGAATTTTATATATTGTTATAAACCAAAATTTACAATCAAATTTAAATCACAAGCATAAAAGGGATTTTACTATTATGAAAAAGTTAATTTTAAAATTATTTTTTATTATATATAAATTAAAATTAAAGTTAATTTATATATACATACGCAAAATAATAAATTTCAAAAACTAGTTTATTGTTCACATATACATACACACAATAATAAATTTAACAAACATTGAATTAATTTCTTGTTCACGTATACACAACCATAAACTTGACAAACATAAGAGAATATGGTGATGATACATCAGGGATGACTTCATGCATATAATTCCAGTAATCTCCCTCTATTCGGAACAAATAGAGATCAAATTTTTTAAGGTTTTTCCTATTTGAAGGAAATAGTACCATAGGGTATTTAAAAATCAATGATATTCGCTTCTCTTATGTTGGTAAGAAATGGTTGCCAATAGAACCATGTTATATCTCTATATATATATATATAATATTTTTTGCTATGGTATATATATAATATTTCTTTCTTTTACCATAGGTTTAAAAATTCTCTTACTCCGATCAAAAATTCTAAAAGCTCACACCACAGATTTCTGAAATCCAATATCCTGTTATATACCAAATATTCCTATTATATTGAAACTTCTATTTTTATATTTAAGTTGTAATAAGAGATATATGAATTGTGTAATATCATATCATTAAAATATTTTTTTTAAATGTATAATTAATAAATAATAAATTTAATAAAATAATAAAAAGTAATTTAATTTAATTATGTTTTTTTTGTAAATTTGGTAAAACTATATTTTCAACATGTTTAATATATTATTTAGATTTTTAACATGTCTAATACATCATCCAGATCATGGCGTGGAATTGAACATGACTTCACATCAAAGAGTGCCTTAATAGAGCACCCTATCACGACCCCACAAACACTTAATATAATTATATTAATTCGATAAAATAATAAAAAAATATTTTGATTAACTTGATAAGTGTGTTTGTTTTAATTTTTTTTTCTAAATTTTAATTTAATTATTAGATAGATATTTTTAGTAGTAGTCACAAATCAAAAGTTGAGTTTTATACCAAACACATTTATGCTCTTTCTAATTTTTTAATTAAATTCATTAATTAAAAAGCTTTATCATATGAATATGAATTACATTTTTGTTGAGATGTGGTATTAGTAAGCTATGACATTGACTTATGGTATTATAACAAAGTCTTTTTATAGGTTAAAAATGGGGTGAAATTGGATGGTTAAGAATCTTGTTCCTATATCTATTATATATATATATATATATTATATATATATATATATATATATATTATACTAATAATAATGATTATAAAATTAAAATTAATTAATTAATTTAATTATATTTTGAATGTTTATATTGTGAGATGTATATCCAGTTGAAAATTTTAGATATTTTGATTACAGCTGTCAAACTATAGAATTTTAGAGGTCGAAGAGGGTTTTTAGGGTAAAACATCCCATTCCAGTGAAAAAGGTACTACCTAAATTGTCCCTCTCTCAACAATACTTTAATTTTTTTAATTTTAAAAAGGTAGGTGTCAACTTCATGTTGAAGACGTGAAAAAATCACACATCACCCTTCATACTATTAATAAGTGTAGATCTATTTAACTTTTTTTTTTTTGTAAGCTGGGGAGTTACCATTTTCTATTAGCAAAATTGAAACCACTACAATCTTAAGGTGGTCTCAACCTGCCCCGAGGGGAAACCGGGTTTATTGACCACCTATAGTTTTTAACTGCTAACCAAAAATAAAAGGTTTTCAAACTATCTTTCGAGGCTTTGTAAACATCAACGTTACTATTGTCATATAACTGCAAGTAAAAATTATCATAGATCCTATACATAGCTAAAGGAAACTAAGATTTGCACTTTCTAAATACTTAAAAAAAACATGCCTTTCTTCATTGATTCCCACCATCTTCTTGCTGCTCCTTCTCCTTCTTGATCACCAAGCCATTTGCCTCTAGCTGCTGCTGAATATCTTCCAACCTCTTGTCCTGCATAAGCAGGGTGATTAGGATGTTCTTTAGCTCTTTCTTCAGGTTTGGGATCCCCTATGATAATTCAGCCATTTCCAAGGCTATCTGCTCCATAGCTTTAGCCATAAGTCTTTTCATTACCCAATATAGGTGCAGAGACTGTTTATATAGTGTCATTCGGCCTCGGGTATGTCCTGGATCCGACATGAGATGCACCCAGTCCTCCATTTCTTCCTCAGACTGTGCCTGTATGGCCTCTTCCTCCCAGTGCTCGATTATCCTCCTGATTTTCGGGTTAGTCCTCTCACTGTAGGCTCTCTCGGATATCCGAACCCTTGTCTCAATAGTCCTCCTTCCCTATCTTCCTGCCGCTTCCGCGCTCGTCTCACCGTCTTCCACCGTACCTTCTCGACAGCAGCGACCCCATCTGCTTCTACACTCTGCTACTCCCCGACTCCTCTCGCCACCCCTGCCTCGACAACCTCGCCCTCGGCTCCGCCTGCCGCTCCCTTCCTCAGCTTCCGGTTCATGCCTTCCTTCAGCTTCCTCTCGTCCTCTTTTCATGGTCATGTTTCCTGTAAATCTCGCATTTCAGCCGCGATTACCATTCCCGTGTGCTGCCTTCTCAAATTTGGCTTCGACGTCTTCGCTCTCGCCCTCTGTAACTTCATATACTGGTATATAGAATTGCTCTGTGTCCCCCTCCATTTTTCCTTTGCCTTTCGCGTCCTGGTCCCCTCGCCCCTGGTTCTTGTCTCCTGCCCTGCTTCTCATCCATCTACCTGCCGCCCTACTCCCTTCTGCTGCCATTCTTTCCTCGCTTCTTTGCCTCCTTCTCCGCGTCCTTGTTCTTTGTGCTCGGCTCCTTGATCTTCCCTCTCTCCTCGCTGTATTCAGCTCATTACCGTCACCCTCTCCTCTTTCTTTGCAGGCAAATTCCCTCGTTCTGCTTCGCCACCCTTTCTTCCTTATGCCTCCCCTCCTCCTGCGCTTATATCTTACCTCCCTTACCACTCTGCTTTCCCATTCCTCCGCGCCATCATTCCCCTATCTTGTGTCTGACGTACTGACACCTCCACCGTCGTCCTCGTGTACCCCGCTGTCCTTTCTCCTTGATCGGAGATCCTTCTCACCGATCTAGTTGCTTGTGACAATCATTTCTTGAAACCCGTCTGCTCTGACCTACCTGACACACCGTCGCTCATTAATTACCGAACCTGCCACCTTGCTCATCCCGATCGGGTGGTAGATCTATTTAACTTATTTTTAAATATTAATTTAAAAATAAACCTATATCTATTAAATTTTAGAAGAGGAATCAAATTCCTAGAGGTGCAATTTTTCTTTTTAATTATAATAATCTAACTAACCCCAAGAAATGTTTAAGGTAAAACATCCAATTCTAACTAGCCTCGTTACAGTTGTAAAAATATAAAATTCTAGGTGCCTAAGAAGTTTTTAGGGATTTAACGGTGATCAAAATATAGAATTCTATTTTTAGTTAAAACATCCCATTCTTGTGAAAAAGTTAAATTGTCAACCATACTTTTTAATTTTTTAAATTAAAAAAAATGTAAAAAAATGTATGGACTCGTGAAAAATGAAAAAGTTAAATTGTCAACTACACTTTTTAATTTTTTAAATTAAAAAAATAAATAGACTCCTTGAAAAAAGAAAAACCAAATCACACATCACCTAAAAAAACTAAAAATAAATCACACATCACCCACTCCAGGTTAAAAACTCCATCTTAAAAATTAAAGAAAGACTAAATCACACATCACCCTTTATAATATGGACAAAATCCCTCGATGCTACACAACCTAAAATCAGCTTCTCCGCCCTCTGTCCTGTACTACTAATAACCCAATGCAAGCTTTTGGGTTAGGGTTTTAAACCAAAACCCTATATATATCAACTCGAACAAAAACGCTAGTTGATATTATCATCGTTCGCAATGGATTACACTAGAGTTCATTACGTTAGTCATGTTTATCAGCGCATAGTGGGAGCTCTTCCTCGTTTGTCCTGGATGGTAAAGGGGGATAATAAAAACTCTGAACACCAGGCTACCCTCTGGATGTTGTCGGATTGGGTGAAAGAGTCGCGTCTCCTGCCGCTGTGTTTGTGGATATGGTTGGAGAATGCCTATGGTTTACCTAACGTGGTGGAGTTCTTGGCCACTTGCCCGATCGTCATGTTCGAAACAGCGCTCAAGGACGCTCTGCAAACGATTGCTTACGTTCATTTTTCGACATTGTCCAGTGCCGATCCAGATGGCGTGGTCGATTTGCCTAACTTCAGTGTGCTGTTGGATTCATTGTTCTCTTGGGGGTGTCCACATATTGATTTTAAGGTGGCGGCTCCGCAGATATGGGAGGAGTTGAATATCATCCTGACTAATATATGTTCCTCTATCTTTACAGAGATTTGATCACTGCCTTCCCTGAGAGAAGGCATTATGGTTGTTGGTGGGATTATGAAAAATCGTTTCCATTTATACAAAGGCATTCTAGGTTGTGGATTATTCTGAACCAGGAAGGTTGGGTTGTTGTTGTTATTAACATTTATGAGCTAATGATACATGTTTTTGCCAATTTACCTTTACACAGATTTGACCACCGCCTTCCCTGAGAGAAGGCATTAGGGTTGTTGGTGGGATTATGAAGAATCGTTTCCATTTATACAAAAGGCATTCTGGGTTGTGGATGTTATTCTGAACCAGGAAGGTTGTTGGGTTGTTATTGTTGTTATTAACATTTATGACCTCATGATACATGTTTTTGCCAATTTTGCCTGCACCCATCTTACATTTGAGCATATATTTGTGATCTGTAAGCAATTATTCAATAGAAGCTACGATTGTTTCACTAAAATAAATAGTTTTTAGTTGGTTAAATGTAATTTGGGATTTCATTCCTGATGTCTGTGTACACGTTTATCTTACCTTAAGCAGACCCCTACATAGCATATTAGAAAAGATTTGGTTTTACAATGTTACAAATCATTTTCCATTATTGGAAGTGAATTATCTTTCCTTTTTATTGCCAATTTACCTGCACCCATCTTACATTTGAGCATAGATTTGGAATCTGTAAGTAATTATTTGACAGAAGCTACCATTGTTTTACTAAAATGAATAGTTTTTAGTTGGTTAAATGTAATTTGGGATTTCATTCATGATGTTTATGTACACATTTATCTTACCTTAAGCGAAGGCCGACATAGCATATTAGAAAAGATTTGGTTTTACAATGTTACAAATCAAGGTAAGGCCGACATAGCATATTAGAAAAGATTTGGTTTTACAATGTTACAAATCATTTTCCATTATTGGAAGTGAATTATCTTTCTTTTTTATTGGATGAGAAGAATGTATTACGAGTTCATTAGCAAACCATTTTAGTATTAGCTTGTGATTGGATCTACTTACATAGTTATTATTGTAATATATATGGCAGATATGTGGCACTGCTATTAGGTAGGTAAGGTATCGTTTTAGAACTTATAATTATGGTGTAAAAAACATTTTAACAAAATACTTATTAATAACAATATTTTACAGTAAAAATTATATAAGAGATAATTTGGTAGACACTTTTGGAGTCAACTTGTGTGGCTCAGGATAGACTCATCTTTATCTTGTCCTGAAGACCACTTGGCTAGTTGGTTTGAAACAGGTTGACGAGATTATCTCCTATGTAAGTTTTACCTAAAGATGCTATTATAATTATTATTCATCATAGAAGTCTAAATTCAAAAAATACACCTATTTACTCACTTTTGGATTCCAAGTAAACTAAAATGAATTATCTTAATATAAAATTATTATTTTTATTAAAAGTCACCACCTTTATCATTTTCAACCTATTTGAAAAAGTTATTAAATTTAGTTGTAAACTGAAGATGTATCTTTTAATTTATTTTTAGTTTAGAGTGGGGTTTTTAAAGTAGAACAAAGATCTCAAATATGTTACAAAATAATATATGTTATGATTTGGCCGTCATCTAACTATTGGAAGTTTTGGTGTTTTTGGCCTTTTTTTTTTTGGTAAAATCTTGATTTTTGTTCTTTATATAGAGTTTTTTTTATTGATTATATGGATTCAACACCCTTAAAAACCCCAAAGTACTTGGATTGTAGAGAGTTCACAACTCTAACTTTTTATTCCAACAAATCCTTGACAAATTATGCTAGAAAAACCTTTTAAAAAAGGTTGCCATAAAATAGACCTCTAAAACCTCTAAAACCTCTAACATATAGACTACAGACCTATGATTTAATTGACCAAATAGTTGGTTTTAATGAATAAATTTAAAAAAAATGAAATTGAAATTGAAATTTGTCTTTTTTTTTATAGAATTTGGCAGAATATAGTCTATATAGATGTAATAACTCAAATATGCCATTCTAATCATTTTTGTTCTAGTTTTAGGGGTGAAAGGAGGGGGAGGGGTCCTTTATGGATTAGAGATCAACTTTTAGAGTATTTTGGGGCTTGGGGAAGATGAAAAATAATCACACAATTTATTCTTCTCACCAAAGAATTTTAGGTATTTTCTCTGACTGTATTGGGTGACTCCTTTTAAAAATTCAGTGTTTGGTCAAAAGGTTTTCCCATAGACACACATTTATAGATAATCTCCTAAATCAGTTTAAAAATGTATGAAAAGATATCCCATAGATGATTCTTTAGGTCTTTTCTCTCACTGTATTGGGTGACTCTTTTTAAAAATTCAATGTTTGGTCAAAAGGTTTTCCGATAGACACATTTATAGATAATCTCCTAAATCAGTTTAAGAAGGTATAAAAAGATATCCCATAGATGAGTTTCAAGCATACTATAAGGGATAATAATTAGGAAGTAGATCAATGTGCCAACAAAGGTTGCAATTTGAAGTTTGGAGAGTTGATGGTTAATGGTAAATTAAGACCATCTTCTATCTCTTAGTGGATTAATCATGAATCTTATGTTCAAAAATGATTTTTTTTGCGGGGACTACTACTCAAAGTGGATATCTAGAAACATGTTGTAATTAAGGATTATATTTTGATGTAGGTTGTATGTACTGCAAGTTTTGTTTAATTTTGGGGCTTTATTGGAAGGTATTCACCTCCAAGAATGCATATATGCTTAGTATTGGTTGTATTCCTCTTCAAAGGATAAGTTTTGTTAAGGAATCTATAGATGACACTAGGCTATATGTACTGCAAGTTTTGTGTATTTTTCGGGCTCTATTATAAGGTATTCACCTTTATGCTTGGTATCATTTATATTCCTTTTCAGAGGATAATTTTGGTTCAAGAGGAGTCTATAGATGATTAACTAAAGATGAATGAAAATCATAATGTAACTCCCTATATACAATTGAGCAAGGTACATATTTTGCAATTAATACAATTATTCTCATTATCATAAAAAAATATAATCTATTTTTGTTTGTTTGTTAAGCTTGGTATGACCTTTTCATTTTCTATTCAATCATAGGAAAATTTACACCACATAGATTGGGCAGGTGGCCTCAACTTGCCCAAGTGGGTAACCAAGTTTGTTGGCCACCTATCCTCATTGTAAGCCATCCAGAAACACTATAGTTTTAATCTCTCTAACCTATCTAGCCAAGCTATATATGTCTTTGTTTCATGTCCATACTCCATATTTTTATCTATACATATACTTGCATGATGGAAATTAAAAGCTAACTTCATATAAAACAAAAGTAAGCATAGGAAAAAGACTAACCCTTCTTCTCCTCCGAGGTAGATTCCATAGGTGGGGTCCTTGACTCTTGATCTAGGCATCTCAGGCAATTCTAGGATGTAGGGAATGTGTCTTTCAATTATGTTCAGCCTAATTTGTTTCTTATCGAGTTGGAATTTCATTTTCTGCAAGTCTTGTTTTTAGTTCGACATACCTTGGAGTGAAACCCCATACCCACCGAGATCTATTCCATAGCTTTGCCCAACAAGCTTTTCATCAGTCAATAAAGGCATACGGCATGCATAATTCTTCCTCTGTTGTTGCCATTGTCCAGGACTAGGTCCTCCAATTTTTCATATCATCCTCAGTCTCACTTCCCTCCTTAATTTCCTCTTCCCATTCTTCTAATAACTTCCGAATTCCTTCATTAGTACCCTCACATTAAGCCTTAGCAGCTTCACTGAAAAGGTTTTCTACTGATTTTCTCCCTCCATGGGGCTCTAATGTGATTGGCTCCTTATCCTTCCTGGGGACCTTGACCCGCCTTCCTCATCCGCGATTTTTCACAAGCCGCCCCATATCATAAATTCCTAAGACCTGTCCACAACGACAATTTGTTAATTGAAAATTTTTTAATATGATATGGTTTTGGTTCCTTCCCAGAATTGAAAAAGTTTAATATGATATGGTTTTGGTTCCTTCCCAGAATTGAATTGACGGTGAGATCAAAGTCACTTTGATCCTATCCTATCCTTTACTATCATAGCCATAGCCATAATGGCCGGAGAACGAGTTCCCATAGGGGGTGGCCTCTTATAACCCTCTGTCATGCCACAACTCCATACCCAATACCTCACAATGGCAGTCGAGCAGGCTTGCCCTTGCTAAGGCCAAGCAGATCAAGGCCAAGCAGATAAGCCCAACCTCAGGTCCGTGGATTTCCAAGGAGTAATTGTAAAGCCTTTCCCATCAGCTCTGGAGATTTGAGCAAGGTCATTGTCTTTTTCATACCCAACTTTCTGCTCTAGGTTCCTATTGTTTCCCTATCCACAATAGAGTTTCAAAATAGCCCAACAAGTGCATTGGCTGTGAGAGTATGGCTTTACTCCTATACAGCATCTTGACTGCTCCCCCCTTCCCCCATTATTCGTCTCATTGGCACAACCCACTTACCTCTTGTGGCCAACCCCATACCAATCGTGGTTTGCAGCACCCAGGTTCTCCATACCAGAAAACATAGGGTCAACACAACAGAGGCCATAGGTGATACCTCACAAGTGCAAGACATAGACGTAGAACCAAGAAATTACAACAAGTGGCCTACCCCATTTCCACCAACAATTCTCAACCCCCCAATTGACATTCCTACTTTTCCCCTCTCCCACGAGCAGAAACCCAAACAGGTCATCACTGTGATGGAGGAGAAAAGCCCAAAAATATACCCATATACAATTGTAGTTCGTCTCCAAGCTTGATGCTGAGGATGCCATCACCCTCCATTTCCCTTGCACGAAATCCTTCTTCAGTGAGCCAACACTCCAACTTCAACCACTTGTCTGTTGTGCTCCCCTATACATTCTACCTCGCCACCTTCTTTGCCACCTTTCCCACCACCTTTGCATGCACTCATGCCAAGGGCCACCGCACCCATTGCCTTGAGCATGTGGGGGGCGGTGGTACATAAATCAGAGGTACTTGTCATTAATTTCCCCAAAGTGTACCGACTAAAATTATTTTAAAATATATCCAAAAGAAGGAAAAAACATAAAACATTTATACTACACATTTAAAAAATTAGTAAATATAGATTTTTCTTTTAATTTTGTTTAAATTAGATGTGATAATCATATTTTATTTAAAAAATTAAATTACTAACGAGTTTATAAAAAAAATATGACAAATTCAATTGTTTTATTTTATTTTTCACTTAAATTTTCGCATTAAAATTAGATTATATAATTTTTAGCCAAATTTTAAATTTAAATTATTTAAAATATATTTATGATAAATTTAAAACATGCGGAAAAAACCAATCATGTTTGTATTGAGGAGGCTAGTGTCATTGCTAGAGTTTCACACTTCATATCATCGGAAATTTAGGGAAACTCTTGAGATTGAAAAGAGGCCGAGCAATCTCAATAGAGAGGATTAGAGAGGATGGTTGGAAAATTAGTAGGTGTTGGGTCCTTGCCTCCTAGTCGCTTTCTTTCCTTCCCCCTCTGGCCTCCATTGTTTTTAATCTGTTATATGATTGTATTAATTAGTTAATATTTACATTATTTTATCTGACGAGTTAAAACTTTTTATTCTATCCCCATTATTATTTATTTATTATTATTATTATTATTATTATTATTATTATTATTATTTATTTTTTTTTATTTATTTTATTTGTAAGGCTTGTATATTTATTTACACAATTAAATTTATTTATTTATTATTATTTTAAAATATATTTTCTAATATTTATTTATTTATTTATTATTTGTATTTATTTATTTATTTATTTTTGTTTATTTTATTTTATTTTTATTTTTTAAAGTAAGCTTAACATCCTATTTTATAATTCTTTATATATACATATAATCTTATTAGTTAGTTATAACTCTATAAATAGTTAGTTGCCTTATTATTATTATAATTAATTTTTCTAACTAACTATTAAATTAACATCCAATTAAATTTAATTAATTTATACATATAATTTATTTATTTAGTGGTAAGGTCTCTTATTTTAATTATCTTTCTTTCAATTATTATTGACCCTCGTCTCTAGTCAAATTTAGCGGTTGATCTTGTTTAGCAGTTGGAAGCTCTGCTCAAGCTATTTAGCATGCAAATCTAATTCTCTTTTTTCAACACCACATAGTTGGTTGGAAAGGCTTTGACAAATAACAGATCTTGTGATTTATGCCAAAAAATCTTTCGTAAATATATTTATGAATTAAAAATCCTATTATTACTTTTGATATTTTGACAAATTCTCATAAAATTTCAAATCAAACTTGCAATTATTCCTGTAATATTTCAAATCAAACTTGCACTTCCAACCGAGGTCAAAAATCTCTCAAAAATTTCACATAAAATTGACCACTACATTGCTATAAATGTTTAAAATTCAATTAATGTTTAAATTTAAATTAAACTTTATATACCAAGGCTAATTTTACAAATCATATTCAGACCACTATTACACATTTTACTATTTATCAAATTTTATAAGACATTTTGATTCCTTTAAGAGAAAGGACAAATCTTTATTTACATTTTTAATGTTGAAAAACTATTTGCTTCGAGTAACTAACTAATTTTAGTTGTAAATATTGTTAATCTTCTTAAAAGTTTATTATTTATTATTTCGTCATTAATTCATTTTATTAATTTTTTTAAATTCATTATTAATTTTATTTTATTTTATTTTATTTTTATGGAAAACATGGTGTAAAATATGGTATTTATTTTTATTTTAAATATGTTATTTGTGGTAAATTGATTAGGTGTAGTTTTGACAATTTACTTTAAATTTATTAAGCATTGAGAGGATCAAATATCTCAAGATGCAAATCATTTTTTGAGTGCAAAATTTAAGAAAATGTTTACACTTGAGATATGGCTTCCTCTAGACTCTTGGTAGATCTAGAGTTAAGATGGATCTATATTGATTTTGAGAAAAACCTAATAAAACATTTTATATATATATATATATATATATATATATATATATATATATATATATATATAATATATATATATTATATATATATATATATTTCATTAGATTTATATAACAAAAATATTTTATTTATCATTATAAAAAACTTATTAATGGAATAAGATATCTCTCTCTAATTAATTTTATTTCAAAATCTTTTAGTCAAGATGAATATTGAAATTCTTAGCTTTCCTTTCAAACTTAGTAAAATGATTTGTACTTTTAAGTGTAAAAATATAAACAACCCATATTTTGGAAACCTAAATCAAACACACCAAGTTCTCTAACTTAATATGCACAACTTAAAATAAATCATAAGACAAACAAATCAAAGAACACAAGATATATCCAGGAAACCCCAACTAGGAGGAAAACCTATAACATTGTGTGCATTTTATTATTATTTTGCAGCAAAAGGTTTTCTTCAAAGAATTACAACAAGGGAGAAACTTCCAAGTTTATCAAAAGAAAAAACTAGTCCACTCTCCATTTAAATCAATTCCCTTCCCATGCACTAGATTTGAGAATTTCCTATGCAAACAAGTAATTTGATCCACATGTGCAAATAGACCTATGTGCTAGCCTGCAAATTCTCAAACCTCGTGTGATTTATTTTGCTTAGATGTTTTTTTTGCGATCTATTGAAACCCTCACTCTTCCTTCGCTGCTCTCTCACACCTACTTATGCTCAACTCACTTGCCACTAACTGACTCTATCTCCTCTTATAGTTTCGAACTCAACCCTAATTTGCTTCTCAATGGTTGAGATTAATTCATGCTTAATGGTTGAGATTAACACTTAGAAAAAAACAACACGTCTTATTTAATCCAATCAACAATCCCTCTTAGAGAGGAAGGTGTTCTCCACTTCACCCAAATTCTCTTGGAGGTAAACAAATATGCTACCTAGCAATGCCTTGGTAAAAATGTTTGCTTTCTGATCCTCTATTGGTACATACTCGAGTATAACAAAACCTCTCTGAATAATATCTATGATATGGTGCTAATGTATGTCGATGATCTTAGAAGATCATGAAAAACTGGGTTTTTAGAAAGCTTGATGCAACACTGGTTCTCATAGTGTATCATGGTAAGCTCCAAATGTGTACCAAACAAGCTGATGATCAGCTTCCTCAACCAAATAAATTCACACCCTACCAAATTGGCGGCCATGTACTTGGATTTAGTTGAACTCAATACCATTGATCTTTGCTTCTTGACGTACCAAGAAATAATTTTTGATCCAACACTCAATGCACATCCTGATGTGCTCTTCCTGTCTGTGGAGCTCCCTCCCCAATCTGCACTAGTGAAGCCCTCAAGCCTTAACTCATCAACCTATCTCTACCATAATCCATGCTTTATTGTACCCTTGAGATATATCAACACATACATCACAACAATCCAATGCACTCTCATCGGCTCGATCAAGAACTAGCTCAAATATTTGATTGTAAAACATATATCTAGTTGCATGATCACCAAATAAATCAACAACCCAATCATCTGTCGATAAAGTTTGGGATCTAATCACTCCAATTTTTTGGATGAATCCACCTTCCTTTAGTTTGTGATTGGAGGCATGGTCATGGCTTGCAATTCTGCATGTGAAATCTCTTCAAAATCATCCCTGTATCCTTCATCTCAAAATTTCTTGCAAGACCTCTCTTACACTCCTAGATGAGCTTGTCTACACCTTTCAAAATTAGGTTGTCCACATATAGCACTAGAATAAGCGGTTCACCTACAACAATAATGTAGTAAAGACTAGGTTCCACTTCACTCTTGGTGAATCCCAATCCTTGAAGGTAACTATCTATCTGAACATACCATGCTCATCGAGCCTACTTGAGCCTACATAAATATCTCTTGAGTCTACATACGTGTGTGCCTTTGATGCATGTCTCACATCCCTTCAGATGCTCAATGTAAATCTCCTCCTAAATAATCCCATTGAAGAAGGTTGTCTTCACATCCATCTGGTGGATCTTCCACCCATTTGTGCTACAATAGCCGCAATCGCCTTGATAGATGAATGCCAAGCAATTGGGGAAAATATCTCATCATAGTCAACTCCCTCTATCTATGAGAACCATTTGGCCACAAATCTTCCCTTGTACTTCTCAATACTCCCATCAACTCCATGCTTGATCTTGTAGATCCAATGAAAGTCTACCACACATTTTCCCAATGGCCTTGGCACCACCTCCTTGACATCATTCTTCATGATGTAGGCATACTCCACCATGGAATCTCTCCACACCTGTTAAGTGGATGCCTCTTGATAGTTGGAAATATCGACATTTATCAATTGAGTCATAAGTTCCATGCATTCTTTGTACCTTTGTGGTTGTCTTCCTTGAACTTGAAGGTAACTTAGATTAAACAGTAAGTTAAATTAGGAAGACAACCATAAAGTACTTGGAGCAACAACTTTCTCTTACACCTATTGAATTAGTTGATATTCTCATATCGCTCTCCTTCTCCTTGTGTTGGGAGTCGCTTCCTAAGTGGGCTTCGCTCACTCTTCCATATGTATGTCCTTCTCATCCTCATCTCGCCCACACACAACTATGGTCTGAGGTACTAGATGAGATTCCTTCTTTGGAGCCTACTCCTCCTCCTCCCACTCAATAGCCTACTCATGCTCTCAGGACTTTCTCAAATCTCTATCCTCGTCAAACTTCACATCTCTCGTGATCAATGTCTTCTTATGTGATGCAATGTACACCTTGTACTCCTTGGATGTGTTGTAGTAATCCATGAAGGCACCCTTATTTGTTATGCAATCCAAATTCTTCTTTTTCTCCTTTGGGACATGGAAATATACAAGGATACCAAATATGTAGAAATAAGACCCATCCAGTTTCTTCCCTGTAAATTCCTCCTCTTGTGTAACTCACCCCAACACTCTATGTGGGTTGTGGTTCTACAAGAATACTATTGTATTGCATGACTCAACCCAATGGAACTTGGGAAACCCCTGATCATGCAACATGGGTTGCTTGGTAATTTAGTTGATGTTAAATTAATTCATAAATTATCGACCAGGGCTTGTAAATTTGTGAAGTGTATGCGCACCATTTGTGCTAGGATTCTTTATTAGGTGATAAATTTTTGAATTAAATTATAATGTTTTTATGCACATTTTTTATCTAAGGATCTCTCAAAATAAAAATATTATCACTCTTGCATGAAAGAAAAGTATCACACTTGGAAAAAAGAAAACTAATCTTAAATGCAGAAATACATATCAAGTTTTGTTTCTTAGAAATAAGCTGAGGGAAATGAAGAAGGGTAAAGATTAGAGTATGCAAGCATAGTTCTTAAGAATCATTGGGATCAATAACGATCTCCTATCTATTGGGGAGACTATTACTGACAGAGAAATGGCACTCACGACTCTTAGAGGATTACCATCGGAATGGTACGTGTTCAGGACTACTCTTCTAAACAATAATGTAATTCCCAGTTTCGAGGAATTAATGGCTAGATTCATTCAAGAAGAAACAAGGGTAGAAGAGCAAGAAATGCCCATGCTTAAAGGTCCTCCTGCTGCCTTTTCTTCTCATGCTAAGAAAAGAAATAATTCTGGGACTAAATCAAAAGGAAAGGTTGGACCTAAGGGTGGAAGAAAAGGATGATGTTACATCTGCGATAAAGTAGGTCACTATGCAAGGGAGTGCCCTGATAGAAAGGACTCACACTAGGATGATGATCAAAGTCCCTCTGATGGAAATGAAAGGAATGACAAATTCAATAACAAAGGTAAGAGGAGAGCTGGGAATCAAGGAAGAGGACAAGAATTCAAGAAGGCTAGAAATTCTAGGATGTATTAAATGCACCTGACCTCCGAAGAACCTGGTGTCCGTCTCGGCTATGGAAGACAAAGCTACAAGGTAACCTTCAGCAAT
This sequence comes from Pinus taeda, assembly GCA_000404065.3. Classification (NCBI taxonomy): domain Eukaryota; kingdom Viridiplantae; phylum Streptophyta; class Pinopsida; order Pinales; family Pinaceae; genus Pinus; species Pinus taeda. The sequence goes on along the minus strand of APFE030138230.1, from coordinate 20,621 downwards.
GGCGAGGTACGTGTATCGAACAATAATGTTAAAGATGCCTTTACTCTTGGGTTTCATGTTGATTCATTATATTAGGTCAATGGAAGTCCATTAGGTGTCATGTGTTATGACACATCTCTTTAGTCCGAACTTTGGCATCAGAGGTTTGCCCACCTTCATTATAAAGCTCTACTTGGTGTAAGACAAATGGTGACAGAGATGCTTGAATTTCGAGTAGAGAAAGAAGGTGTATGTCCAGGATGTGCTGAAGGAAAGCTCAAAAGGGAACCATTCCCCTCAAGCCAAAGCAAGACCTCTGATATATTACAGTTGCTTCACTAAGGAATATCTGAGGCTGGCATTAAGAGGGAGACTACTACACCACATACTCCTGAGCAGAATGGTGTGGTGGAAGGGAAGAACTGTACAATTGTGAAAATTTTCTCTATGGGTAGATGATGTAACAATGCTTGATTTGGAGGAACCCATGGATCCTATTTATCCACCTGAGCCTTCCTCTTCTAGGAAGAGGCCTTCATGGCTTAGGGGGATACTTGGTGATGCTGAAGGACATGGTGCATGCCGAGGAACTTTTCATTAAAGTAAGAAACCTAATAGGTATCAGGGATACCTCACCATCATGAGCACAATCATACAAAATGAGACTACATCATTCTCAGATGCCATCAAGCATCAAGTATGGAAGGATGCTATGACCATAGAATATGAGTCTATTATGGAGAATTATGTGTAGGAAGTAGTTCCTAGACCCTAGGATAAGACAATTGTCACTTCTAAATGGATTTACAAGATAAAGCATGCAACAGATGGAAGTACGGAAAAGTATAAGGCTCGTTTTGTTGATCATGATTTCTCCCAAAAGGAAGATATAGACTATGATATTTGCACCTGTTGCCAGATATATGACACTCCGCTTGGTTATAGCCCTTGTGGCTTCACAAGGATGGAACCTACATCAGATGGATGTCAAGACTGCGTTCTTGCATGGTTTGATCAAAGAAGAGGCCTATGTGGAGCAACCCAAAGGATTTGAGATTTATGATTGAAAATATCATGTATGTAGGTTGATGAAGGCTCTCTATGGGCTGAAGCAAGCACCTCGAGCATGGTATGAGAGGATCGATAGCTACTTGATGAAGCTAGGATTCACTAGGAGTGAAGTTGATCCTAACCTTTACTTTAAGGTTGAAGATGACAAACCTCTCTGACTGGTGCTATACGTGGATGACCTATTTCTAATAGGTGCATACCCTCTCATTCAAAAATGTAAGAGGGAGTTGGATTTTGAATTTGAAATGAAGAACCCAGGACTTGAAGTGTGGTAGAAGCCAAGGGAAATTTTCTTATCTCAAGGAAAATATGTGGTGAAGATTCTGAAAAGATTTGGTATGATGGACTGCAAGCCTGTGACTACCTCAAGGATCTTAACTTTCGGAAGCTATATGGTAGTGATGTCGAACGAGATTTGGGAAATGCCTCTAAGTTTCAAAAACTCATTCGCGTTGATGTTCTTGGTGAACCTATGTTTGAACATGTGATGCAGGAAAGTGTTCCCTCTGTGGACAGAGGCAAACCCTCTAGCCCTAGAGTGGATCTAGTCACAAACAAGGACAGATCAACAATAGCTTTCCTTAAATAGTTAAAGTTGGAGTCCTACCTAAACCAGTGGTCGATGGAGTTCCATTGCGCTACTCTAGCTTCCGCTTCCTTCCCCTCAACGAGCGATCAACCTGAAACAAAGCAAAGGAAATACAACAAAGGACGTAACGGGAAACAACAATGAACTATTTACTCGCAAAGTCAAGAAGTCACGAGGCATCAAGTACATTACATACAAGACATAGGAAAACATCATTGATTGCATTAATAATGAAATAAGAGTAATCTTAAAACCAAAGTCTTGATGTCACAAGCCTTCTCAGAAGGGTCTAGTCAGCATGTTCTTCAAGCTTTCACTTTTTGAAGATGGATCTCCCAACATACAAGAGCTCTCTCACTCATAAACTTTACACAATATTAAGGGCACTTCACAACCTTCCACAAGCTATCAACAATCCCACACTTGCCACACTCACACCAGCTATCTAGTAAACTCACAAGGCACTAACAACACTGCTCAACTAGCCAACTATCAGGAACTAGCAATGCATATCAATAGTGAGAGTTTAAATAGGAGAAGGAGTCTCCATGAAATGTGGAAGAGAGAGCTTATCATCAAGGAAGGTAGCAAAATTGATGGAATTGTCACACCAGGGAAAGGAGGACGACATAAACTAGGCCAACACCAGGTTTGGAGTCATCTGGAAGGTCGAATGTTGGAACAAATTTTCCCAATCTGGATCATCGAGGGCACAAAACTGAGTTTCAGCACTGACATCACAAGTGATCAATGCAGCTAGTCAGATCATCGCCGAAGGAAGCTCATAGCCCCGCGCTGGTGCTTAAAATTGGGCCATCGCGAGAATGAGGTGTACTTCTACGCTGGCAGCGCGAATGGACTGTTCATGAGTGCCTTTCATCATGATTATTAAGCCAATAGCCTTGATGAGGCAGATAACTTAGGAAAAGTGGGTCAATTGGCAGCATAGGAGAGCATTTGTCTATCATAAGCATGTTTGAATTGGACACATGACACAGTGAGAAGACCGAGAGTGAAAGCGGTGATAAATTACTGTGTAACAGATGCCCCCTAAAGCAAGAAGCCTGAGAGAGTGGGAGGGGTGAAATGCTTTACAAAAAAATTGAGCCGGAACATCATCTGGAAGGACCTATACGCAAGTCGAATTGGTATGTCTAAAGTACATGTAGTCTAGTCATGGGTGCAGCCATCCAAAAGACATATGGAATAGGTCTATGGTATGGACGCAACCATCCAGCTAATGAGACCATGATGATGATAAAGGTATGGTCGCAGCCATCCATCAAGACTCAGGTATGGTCGTAGCCATCCATCAATGAGTCATGTAATCAGAAACCAATCCACGCAGCGCGGAAATATGTAATATGAGTTCGAGATCTTGAACCCATCTGATCACAGTACAAATTATAACATGCGAATAGATGTGCTGAGGTTGAGGATGATAGAAAATCGCTTGATTACCGGTCAATGAGGAAAACTATTAACAAGCACGAGAGAAACCACTTATGATGCCAATGGTTCTCAAGGTACTAGCAAGAACAATCCACGGAGTGTGAAAAAGGAGTTGAAGTCGAACACTCGTGGAATCACCCAATCGACGACCAATGATTAAAGTCGACTGTCAGGTGTGAAGAACTTGACATTGAGGCATGCAATCTCTAAGGTACTAAAGGGGATCTCTAGATCAATCTCTTGGATAATGAGCTGATGTCGACAGGAGACGACTTGTCGCAGGAGGGCCATAATGTTTGCCCCATCAACGACACGAGATAAGGAACAAGTAGTAGATGGTGAAACAGAGTATCAGAGGAGGAGACAAAGGTGTAAACTGCAGAAGGATTATACTCTTGAACATGTCGGCAACACGACTCCGGAGGGTGGTAGCATTCAGGCACCAGGGGATTAGAGGCTTAATGAAAATTGCGTGAATCAGAGGCTAAATGACAACCCAACCCACGGAAGGCGAAATGACAAGGTATGGATATCCCAACCCGACAAGAAGCAAAAGTGTCGATGTTCAAGAGTGACTTGCTGCCATAGACAATCCATCATAAACCTGCTATTGAATCCAACCTAGTAATCATTTAATGAGCCCTAGGGAGGAGAAGCTCGAGTCTCATCATGTTGACGAGTCCAATGTCGTCAGGGTTTAATGAGTCCAACATAGGTAAAACTCAGAGTCTTTTTCATGTTTAGGGAGTTTGAAAAAGACACGGAAAAGAAAACTCCAGGGGAGTACTTTTTTGTAGATTTGTGTCTCTCAAGCCCGAAAAAGTATAAAATGATACTTGAAAGAACCACTTGACCATTGCGATTAGGGAGTACTTTTCGTGATTAGTGATCTCGACTCAAAAAAGTAGAAAAGCGATTGAAACCACGTCGTTTCGTAACCAATAACGAGCCTGAAACGATAAAAGCTCGACAATCTTTTCATGTTTACACGGTTAGAAAAGAGCTTAAAGCAGACTGCCATTTTTATTCTTTTTAACGAGTCAAAAAGTGAAAAAATACTCGGCAATCTTTTCATATTTTATGAGTCAGAAAATAGCTTAAAGGTGACTCTTCCTAGAGGAATGAGTGGTGTAAAGGGTAGCAACTGGTTTTGGCAATGGTGGAACTGCTCAAAACATGTAATGGTCAAGAGACTGGCTAATAAAACCACTCATCGTTGTGGTTCCTCAGGAAAGGAAAAACAACCAAGTGAAAACATATGATCGAACAAAGAGATGGTGGTAATGGAATGAAAGAACCAAGGCTCGTCTAGCAAAATTTAGCAGATAAAAACGACAATCACGAGGTGTAAATCAGGTATGGGTTCATTTTTACACAAGCTTGAACCATGGAGAAGTCTGCTTGGATTTGGTTTCATGTTTACACAAGCTTGAAACAAAAAACTATGCTTGTTATGAGTTCGCATGCCCCCAGCATAACGACGCAAATCGAGGTACATGCCGCCCAAGCTTCATTGCATTCAACGAGGTGGATGGAATGAAAGTTCACTTCCAAGATCTTGGAAAGACTCTACTTGGATTTTACGAGATCTTAAACAAAGACTCGATTTGGAAAGGGAGTTGTTTCATTTTGTAATGAGGTTGACACAGTAAAAGAACTATCCTCATAACCCTTGTTTCATTTTTTAACGAGCTTGACAGAAGACAAGGAACTATGCTCGTTTCATTTTTTAACGAGGTTGAGATAGGAACAAACTATCCTCGTACACCTTGTTTCGTTTTTTAACAAGGTCGACACAAGATCAAAACTATCCTCAGGATTCCTTGTTTATGGGGCTTATGAGAACATGGCTCCTAAGAGGTCTTCACACGATGGAAGAACCACACTCTAGGAGGAATACATGTCATGGGGAACTAATGACAGATCAGGTTCCAATGCCCCCAGTACATGATGTATGAGACCATTTGCATGATTGTCAGCAAATGTGGAGATGGAACAGGTGGCCACATAATTGACCTGTGGCAAGGAAGGTAATGTTTGTGAGCAAGAACTGAGAGGGGATGACAATGGCATAGGAGGCGCTGGGTGACTAAAGAATGATAATTGATTGATGGTCACCATTCTTCCATCATGTGGAAAACAAACCACATGGAAAAGTGAAGAGACAAGGGCCCCCATGCCATAAACATAGTCACGGCCAAGGAGAAGACTAAACTCTAAATCACCTTGGACAATCAATACATCGATAGAGATGGTTTTTCCCCCCAAAGTAACAAGGAACTTTGGAAGGATCCCTAATGGTTGACTGGTTCCTCCATCAAATGCTAATGGATTCTGTGTGACCGGCACAAGCTGTGGGGAGCCCAAAGCTTGCCAAGTAGTGGAAGGCAAAGACTAATAGATTCACCCTCATCCAAGATAGTGCCAGGTACTGCCTTATCATAGGCATGTACTGTAATCTGGAAAGGCACATGGGATGGAAGGCAGAATGTAGTCAAATGACTCTAGTCGAAGGAAACGATCGAACTGCTCGATGGGGGAATCGTATGATTGCCCCCCTTTTCTACAGGAATTGAAGAAGGACCCTATTGACCAGCTGGGATAGGAGGGTCATTTTCAGACTCAAGAGAATTTAACGAGACGAGAAGAACATGAGCATGATTCTCTGTCGAAACAGAGTGATCAACAGGTCGTGAACCCAAGTGAACACTCTCTCTGACCAATGGTTGGTGTAGAATAGGCTTAGCACAGCCAGGTTCAGAAAGAGGAGGATAGACAAGAGAAGAATCTAAGTATATCACTTTTTCAACGAGGGGAAGGGTCTGAAGAGAGCCTCTAATAACCAATGGGAAGTTGGGGTGAATAAGTTGTAAGACTTTCCAAAACGGCGGAAGCTTTATCCATGAGCGGACAAATGTGAAGGGGATGGTTGCCTTCACATAGTCTACAAGGGAATCAAATCTTCCCTTTCTTCTTACCATTTCTAGTTGATAGGGTAGCATCATCATGAGCTTGAGAGGACGATGAGGGACAAGTTGGATCGTGAAACCATGCTTCTCAGATCCTAGGAATGCCACGATAATCACGAAGAAGATGGTCACCCTTGCACAATTTATAAGTAAACTTAACCTTCCACGGAGGAACAAAAGGTGTTCCGACCCGGGATGTACTCAGAGCATTAGCTGTACAGGTGGCCTCATGTTTATCGGACTTCTTCTTTTTCTTCATCTTCTTCTTAGTCTCTTGGTTACTAGATGTGAAACTCTCACCAGGCGAAGGAGGAGGGGAGGAGGGAGAAACAGGGGAAGAAGGCGTAGGCTCAACCTTGGAATCAACGTGCCTTGATTTAGAAAAAGGAGATGGTGGAACAGGAGTCATGACACTTGGGACCACCGAGGTTGAAAAAAACCATACAGGCAAACCAATGGTTAGCCCAGGCAAAGACAATGTTGCCATATACGGAGCACCGACATTTCCCAATGAAGGAAATGGACCAGGATTTCCATCTGGGGGAAGACCTTGGCCGGTAGACTCGGGGAATGTTGCCATCGAGAACAAGCCTGAAAAATACTCTTATCACAACCAAGAACTCGAACTCTCACCAGGAATATTTCGTGGGCAGTAAATTTTATGACGCAGGAGCAAAACTTGACCTTTTCATCTTTAAAGAGTCGAGAAAAGGACAAAAAGGTGACTCTATCGCCTTCGAATATTTCATGAGCCTAAAGTGAAAAGTGCTCAGATGAACCTTTTCTATCAGGGAGTTCGAAAAGGAGTGAAAGTGACTACTCTAGAGAACTAGGCAAAAGGTTTACCAAACAACCCGTAAAACTGCATATACACCTTGGTAGTCATATGAAAACCAAGGACTTTCCATATGGCAGTCAATCTTCCCGAATGCTGTGTTCGGTGCGTTATGGTTTGCAAGGTGGCAGACACGGCTTCCTATGGATAAAGGATGATAAACCTAGTGGGGTCTCCCAACATATACTCGATGGTACATGGGAGCACAATTCCGTACTAGACCACTATTGAGTTGCAGAAGGAGGAATCACCCAACCTTGAGTGAAAACAAAAGTGACTAGGTTTAATGACACTAGAGCACGTCTCTAGCCTAGACCTCTAAATAGTGTGTGTTATGTTCCAATGCATTGTTAGATTCATTCTGTTAATTTTAGAGTTGATCTTGGATTATCTTTCAGTTTTTAGGCCTTACTGTATGTATATAATAAATCCTAGGATGCAGCTAGAATGAATGAAAAATCCTTTTTCTTCAATGAACACCTACCTACGGGAGGGTAGAGAGATCATTTCCAAACCAAGAAAACCAAGACAACAAAGGCAGTCACTCAATGCATACAGACACCAATTCCTAAAGTGCACGGATACTACTAATGAGAGATCTTATCATTAACTTTCCAATATGCAAACTTGAAATGCAAATTCACTTTCACTTTCATACCAAATGAATGAAATCTTTTTTTATTTTGATGTCTTTAAATCTAGAAGAAACAAATAAGCAACAAGCAAGTGTGGAAAAGCTCGATTGATCCAAACAATTGTAATCTATGTTCGGTAGCGAAAAGAAATCGAATCAATGCCAAAGATCGGTTCAATAGCATTCACTAAATAATTAACCAAAAACAGGCTAAGGGGAAGGCTCGATCAAGCCAACAAGAAGCTGCAAACGAACCTTGAGCAAACAAGCAACCAAGCCAACAGATTCAAGGAACTTGAAATAGTGATCTAGGTCACATAAGCAAAAAACAAGATTGATTCAACAAAGCTCACAAGAGAGTGCCTTAACCATGATCAGTGAAAAACAAGTCATCAAGCAAGTGAGAAAAGCAAGGGACTAGTAGGATTGATGGACTCAAGAGGCATAATTGAGAAAATCAATTCTACAGTAATCAACGTGGGTAATACACAAGCAACAAGTGTTGATAAAGCACTAGTCGCAGCAATAAACCGATGTCAGTGCAGAACTACACTACTTTCCTGCGATGGTCTAATTTTCAGAACCGTCGCGATTGTGAGGCATAATTACGCGATGCACAGGATATTACAAAAGGGTGAGCGCGATGACAGCATGACTATTAAAATCAAATCTGTGATGATGCTCAAAACAATGACAGGCCAACCAAAACTCCCAAATCAAAGACATCCAATCCTTCAATCAAATAGGGGTATTTCCCAGGTCAACCCAAGAAACTCAGAGGATTGATAACTAATCCCCAAAACTTCAAAAGAGACCACTAGCCCTAGAGTGGGTCTAGTCACAAACAAGGACAGATCAACAATAGCTTTCCTTAAACAATTAAAGTTGGAGGCCTACCTCAACCGGTGGTCGATGGACATCCGTTGCGCTGCTCCAGCTTCCGCTTCCTTCTCCTCAATGAGCGATCAACCTGAAACAAAGGAAAGGAAATACACAAAGCACGTAACTAGAAACAACAATGAACTATTTAATCACAAAGTCAAGAAGTCATGAGCCATCAAGTACATTACATACAAGAGATAGGAAAATATCATTGATTTCATTAATAATGAAATAGGAGTAAGCTTACAACCAAAGTCTTGACGTCACAAGCCTTCTCAGAAGGGTCTAGTTAGCATGTTCTTCAAGCATTCACTCTTTGAAGATGGATCTCCCAACATACAAGAGCTCTCTCACTCATAAGCTTTACACAAGATTAAGGCCAATTCACAACCTTCCACAAGCTATCAACAATCCCACACTTGCCACACTCACACCAGCTATCTAGAAAACTCACAAAGCACTAACAGCACTGCTCAACTAGCCAACTATCAGAAACTAGTAATGCATATCAATGGTGAGAGTTTAAATAGGAGAAGGAGTCTCTATGAAAGGTCGAAGAGAGAACTTATCATCAAGGAAGGTAGCACAATTGATGGAACTGCCACACCAGGAAAGGGAGGGTGACATAAACTAGGCCAACAACCGGGTCTGGAGTCATCTGGAAGGCCAACTGTTGGAACAAATTCACCCAATCGGGATCATCGCGGGCACAAAACTTAGTTTCAATGCTGACATCGCAAGTGATCAATGGAGCTAGTCAGATCATCGCTGAAGGAAGCTCATAGCCCTGCGCTGGTGCTTAAAATCGGGCCATTGCAGGAATCAGGTGTACTTCCATGCTAGCAGCGTGAATGGACTGTTCATGAGCGCCTTTCAATGAACTTATTAAGCCGACAACTACGATGAGGCAGATAACTTAGGAAAAGTGGGTCAATTGGTAGCATAGGAGAGAATTTGTCTGTTAGAAGCATGTTTGACTTGGACACATGACACAGTGAGAAGACCGGGAGTGAAAGCAGTGATAAATTACTGTGTAATAGAACATATGTTTTTCAATTAGCATTGTGAGCTCATATTTGGTTGAGCCTCAATAGATTGGTGCCAAGAATCTTCTCAGATGTCTTCAGGACACAATCTCTCATGGATTGAGATACACTACCAGAAATTTAAAACTGCATGATTATTCGAATGCTGATTAGGCAGGTAGTGTGGAGGATCACTGGATCACTTTTAGTGTTCTTTCTCTTTGGATTCTGCTTCGATATAATGGATGAGCAGGAAGCAGAAGTCCATTTCCATAAGCATCACCGAGACAAGATACATATCTATGAGTATGATCTCGTATGAAGTTTCCTGGTTGGGAAAGCTCTTTAGTGAGCTGTTTGAGCACATACCACTGTGATTCTCAATTAGAGGTGGGATTCGATTACTAAGGAATCCTGTATTCATCGATTTCTCCAGCAGATAGACATCATATGGGATATGGTAAGTAAATGAGCAAGGAGGCTCCATCGCATTAAGATGATGTACAGGTCGATACACCTTGTCAAAGCCCTAAGGAAAGATCTAATTTGTGATTTTCCCAAATGACCTGGAGTCGTCAAGAAACCCTTGTAGAAGGGTCCTGTATGTTGCATACATTGAGCTCTGGGAGCTCTGAGGGCTTCCGGTTCTTACTAGAGCAACATACGACCACAGGGTGACTCAACCTCCCTTGGTGGTGTGCACTGTAACACGATGATTTTCTCTCTTGTGGGACAAGATGGTTCACCCTCTTGTGGAATAGGATGATTTTCTCTCTTGTGTAGAAGGATGATTAGTTCTCCTGTGAGGCCTAGATTGATGTGTTCGCCATGGCGAGTACCAGGATTGATGTGTTCTCCTATGAGGCCTGGATTGATGTGTTCTCCATGGTGATTGTAGTAGGATTGATGTGTTCTCCTGTGAGGCGTAGATTAATGTGTTCTCCATGGAAATTGTAGTAGGATTGATGTGTTCTCCTGTGAGGATAGGATTGATTAGTTCTCCTATCAAGGCATCCTACCCATGTAGTCTAGGACTCATGGGAAGTACCTCTCATCTGATCAATGAGTATGGAAATAAAGTTAGGGACCATAATAGTACCGATGGATGCATTGTTGTATCTACTGTACTCCCTACGCTAGGATGACCTCCATTGATCTAGGATCAATGATACCGCTCTGGGACTAGTGGTAGGAGTTATACCATACTATGACACTGACTTCGAATTGGTTGAGACTAGTCGGGGACTAGTGGTACATAATTTGAGACTGACTTCCTGTCAGTTAGAGTGGTACATACTATGACGATGAATTCGGGTCAATTGAGACTGGTCTGGGACCAGTGGTACGCACTCTGAGACTGACTTTGAGTCAGTAGAGGATGATACTCGTCTAGGACTAGTGGAGTTGTACTCACTATGATGCTAACTTCGGGTTGGTTGAGATTGGTCTGGGACCAGTGGTACATACTCTGAGACTGGCTTTGAGTCAGTATGATACATCCTCGATCATTTCTTCTTCTTCATAATTCAAACAAATGAAGAGCAGAACATAACAAACAAAAGCAATGCTTAACAGAGCAAATCAATATAGATTAGTACATGGTAGAACAAGAAAAAGAAGAACAAGTAGAATAGAGTAGAGCATGGCAAGGGTCAGGCTATACAGGGTAGTGCATTTGATGGATGAATAGTAATGACTAATAGACATATTGCAGATGAACTTCTCCCTAGTTGAGAGGGAGTGTTAAAATTGGCAACTAGGGCCAAAGTTCATGTGGGTGATATTATTCGTGGCTGATAATATTTTTATTAGATTCCTCTCATCGAAAGGTGTAAGATTGATATAAATATCATCCAATTCCGATAAGTATTCATGGAGATATTAATTGATTTTGATTATGGAATTATTATCAAGCCGACGTACAACTCATGTAGGCTCAAAATCCCAACAGTCGCATCTATTCAAACATCATCATTTGTGTATAGATACAAGAGGAATTTTCCTCATTTGGTCTCACTCATCTCATCACATCTCTCTCCCTCTACTGCGTAGAAAAGAGTCTCTTCTCTACTAAGCAGAAAAGGGTCTCTCCCTCACACATGTGAAGCGAGAAGCTGCTGAAACTAAAGCTGCAACTACAGAAGTAAAGTTTGACCTACATGGAATAGAATATCTCCTCATCTGAACTGTGCTATTGGTTCATATGAACCTCCTATGAAATCAACAACTTTTGGTGGTGGAATCAAGTCAATCCGACAAACATTTTGGAAGATATCGACTGCCCTAGTTTGAAGGAAGTTGCTGAAATTGAAGCTGCAACTGCAGAAGTGAAGTTTGATCTGCATGGACTAGAATATCTCCTCATCTAAAATGTGATATAGGTTCATCTAAACCTCGTCTAAAAGCCGCAACTTTTGGTGGTGGAATCAAGTCAATCCGATGGATGGTTGCAAGATATTGACTACCCTAGTTTGAAGGAAGTTGTTGAAACTGAAGCTGCAACTACAGAATTGAATTTTGACTTGCATGGACTAGAAGATATCCTGATCTAAATTGCAGTCTAGGTTCATCTGAACCTCTTGTAAAATCTGCAACTTTTGGTGGTGGAATCAAGCCGATCCGACGGTTGGTTTGTGAGATATCGTCTGCCCTAGTTTGATGATGAAGATTCTAATGCTGATGCTACTGATCTAGAGTTTGCTACTATTGATATAAATCAGATTTATTGTACTATTTCTCTCTGATAACTTATTGAAGATAAAAGAATATTTGATCAAAGGGTTTCCCCACACATTGTGGGGTTTGTCCCTAGCTAGCTGCCACATCTTGTGTCTCTTGTCTTGGCTTGCTTCTGTCGATCATTTAATGTTCTATTTGCACTTTACTTTATGTACATGTGATTGCTAATATATGGAATATAATAAGGAAAAGAAGTAAACTGTTGTAAGCATAGAACATACCATAACTTAACATAGATCTCCCACTAAACACGGTCTACCACAGGCCTAAGAAAAACCCCCCAGCAACAAAGGTGTCCCCTTGAAGAAAAAACAACTCTGATACCAAATGTAGGTTTTAACCCCGTACAGAAATTACTTTCTTACGAATTTTAAAACATAAAATAAAAAGTGGCACGAGCATAAAACATAAAATAAATATACACATAGATTTTCCCCTAGATTCAAAAATTGGGTCTACTAGATTGATTTTTCATTATATTCCTTTCAATGTCACAATACATATATATACATGCCAAAGCATCCATGAATCCCAATCCATTAACCTTTTATTAGCACATAACTGTAGTTCCCTTGACCGAATCTAAAATATATCATGGGTAGAAAACCATCATTCCGAAAACCATGTGGAAAACCCAAGCACAAAACCATAAGAAGGTCTTCACACCTAATATCGGGTCCAATTTTTTTCCCCGTGGTGATGCCCTAGACCCCATAGAGGATGTCTACCATCCCCCTCAAAATCACCAACAGGGGGGGATTCCACCCCTCCCTGTGACCCCCTTGCTGCACTTGACGAAACGAAGGGAAGGTTGCTGGCCCCCTTGTAGCCCCCTCGCTATGCCCGACACAACAAAGGGGGGGTTACCCTCCCCCCCAAGCCCTCGACTTTACGTGTGGGGCTAGTCGTGGAAATAATATAACACATCCAACAAACCTCACTATGTGATGCAGAGTTTCTTACCTTTCATCTTACAGTTTCTCGTCCACCAAGTTGTGTAATTTAAAGGAAGCCTAAATTAGAAACTAAATCCCATGTACACTTCCTTGACAACGATGACAAAAATATCGGTCAATTCAATTGCATTAGAATTTAGTTCCATTAAATTATAAATATGAGTTTTAATGCTTATGAAGTGCACGAAAAAATATATGAAAAATTTCAGATTTTAATTCTATCAAATGTAAATTGACATGAAAGGAAATTTTAATCTAGGAAAACAATGGAAATCTTATCTAAGAAATAATTAGAAATTTAAAATAGGAAAGCATTGGAAAATTAATCTAGGAAAGAATTGGAAATTTAATCTATGAAACTAGGTAAATATGATTTATGGATGCATGGAAACTTTATCTATGAAAGCATGTAATCTTAATCTATGGAAGCTTGTAAATTTAATCTAGAAAGAATTTGAAATCTATTTCTATGAAATCATATGAGCTTATTCTAGGAAATCATGTAAATTTAATCTATTCAAAATATAGTCTATGAAAGTGATTGACATCTAACTTTATAAACAAAGAAAGGAAAGAGTGTTCATGCTTGGCAAAGGGGGCCCTCTAATGCTCAACAAGCAAACTAGAAATTGAAAATTTGAACAACATCACTTATTAAGTGAAATAGGCTTAGAGCAAGAACCAAAAGATTAAAGTCTAGCTACAAGGGTATCTCTTTAAGTATTATGATTACAAATTCTAAATTTCTCCTGCCTTCCTCTCCTCTCAATGGAGAAATCACTCCTATTTATACATGAGTTGCTTTGAGAAGAGGATAGACAACTAAGAAATTCAGATCCACTTTCTCTCAAGTAGGTATAACCAAATTGGTAAAAATAACATATCTTTATGTCTACAAATCCTCTCACAAATTTATAATAGCTTTTATAGGAGACGCTTATCAAAAATTCCATGATTCTTCTCCTTTGAATGTGCTTGAATAATTATCTCAAATCTACCTCAAATCTTCAAGAGTTTGAAGAGGAAATTCGAATTTGATGCTTAGTGCCCAAATATGGATTTGTTGGAATCCTTGAATATGCCTATAAACATCATAAATATCATCCAACATCTAGATATAAGTAAAAACATGTTCTAATAGTTAATCATAATTTCACTCAAAATACTAAAATAAATGATTTGGAAGATAATAAGTCTAAATCTATATATAATCATGAGAATGGTATTAAATTAAGATGTGTAATTTCATTCATAATTTAATGATGAAAATTACATTTTGTATATACACTTCAAGAGTGTATTCATGAAGGAAAGTAACAACTGCAAATTAGTGTACTTTCATAACATACAAATATTTCCCCTAGTAACCAAGCTACATAAAATAAATTGCCAATAAATAGGAAGAAGTACCAAAGGGTAGATCATAAAAATAGTCTGTACAAAATTGGTGACATCTTGTATATATCATAGAATACATTTAATAAGACCAAGATCCTAGAACGTAATAAATGTTGTCAAAAACTAGAATCTATGTGAAATTGAATTCCATTGGAGACAAAAACATCTAGTGGCAAGCATTGTCAAAAAACATATTCAAAAATATCATGTCCAGGGATATGAAAGATGACATTTTCTAAAAATTGTTGGGTTGTGTTATATTCTTTCCACATAGTTAACAGGGGGTTTGAGGGGTACCTGTAACCCCACTTTATGGGGTCCAGGGCAGCGCCCCGAAAAATTTTGGTTTTGGACCCCATGTTAGGTTGGGCAGACCCACCTATGGTTTTGTGCATGATTGTCGCACATGTATAAATATGTATTGTAAAATTGAAATGAACATAATGAAAAATCAAGTTGGTAGTCTCGGTTTTGGAATCCAGTGGGAAATCTCTGTGTATATGTGTTATGCTCTCGCATTTTTATTTTTCCTGTAATTTAGAATTCGTATGCAGGTAATTTCTGTATGGGGTTGAAACCTACATTTGGTATCAGAGTTGTTTTGGTTTCAAGGGGACGCCTTTGTTACTGAGGGGTTTCGCTTGGGCCTGTGGTAGACCCTATTCAGTGGGAGATCTGCAAGATCGATTCTGGTGGTGAAAGAAGATGGTGATCAGCGGAAATATAGAGATTGAGAAGTTCAATGGTCGGAGTTTTGAGTTGTGGAAACTCAAGATGGAGGATCTGTTGGTGGATAAAGATCAGTGGATTGCGGTAGATCTGGGTACTAAACCAACGGGAGTGACCGATGAAGAATGGAAGAAGTTGTATGGGAAGGCAAAGAGCACAATACGATTGTGTGTCTCAGATTCAGTATTGCTGAATGTATCAGGGGAAGCTACAACGAAGGCTCTGTGGGACAAGTTAGGGACTTTGTACCAATCTAAGTCTCTGGTGAATAAACTATTCCTGCGGAAAAAGCTGTATAACCTGAGGATGAAAGATGGGGACTCGGTGACAGAGCATCTCAATGCGTTTAATACTATGGTAAGTCAATTATCATCTATTGATATTAAAATTTCAGATGAAGATAAGTTCATCAATTTGTTGTGTTCTCTACCAAATTCGTGGGATAGTCTGGTTATTGCAATAGGTAGCAATGCAACCGCTTTGTAGTTTGATGAAATATAATTTTGTTCTGTAAGTTGTCAGGATCTATTTCAGTCTGTATTAGACCTCCTGGAAAAGTTTGAGAAGGCTTGACAGGAAGAACATGAAGTGCTCATCACTACGCTTAACAAGCTTCATTATTTTCAATGTCATGTTTGAGAGAGGGTCATTGTGGTGTGGTGTGGTCAAAATTTACTATTTGACAAGGTGGAGAATATGAAGTCATGGATGGCTTACTTCGAGGAGCACATACAATGTTCTTTCCGTCCTCCTCCTCCTCGATGGACTGCTCCAAATAATCTTACATCCATTACCTCTAATGACTAAGCATGGTTATAGGTGTTTTACTTGTTTTATGTGTACTCTGGTGCTTTTGGCCTCCTGATTTCTGGACTATGTCTCTAGTTGTACTTTTGTTTCTTAGTCATATGCTGCTAGAAGTAATCAACACACCTAGTTGGGGTGAGAATACTTGCATTTTGCTATAGATGTACTTCTTTTTAATGAATAAATAAATATAATTAATAATTGAAATAAAATTAAGGATAAATAATCAATTTAGTATTGGAAATTTTTTCACAACCGATGGTTTTTCATTGATATTCTTGTGTGAATATATATATATATATATATATATATATATTACTAGCCTAGATCCATGGTAGAGAGTGAAAATATTTTGAAGTGAAAACTAGGTTTAGAGTGAAAAGAGATTTGATCTCTATATGTTCCTTGTAGACCCCGAGTTAAGAGGGATCTAGACTAGTTTTTATTTTTATTTTCATTTTTTGTGGGTAAAAAAAAACGTATTATCATAACTTCAAGAACAAAATACATCATCACTAGGTCATCAAAATAAATCATTGTTGCCGCGGAAGGCTGAGTATCAGGCTTGAGAGCTGACATGAGTCATGCTATGAGCAATAATATGCCTGTGAAGAGGCCAAGACAACCCATGTCGTTGGTTATTTTCGATACAAAAGAAGCACAAAAAGATAGTTTTCCAGGAATACACATTATGGGGGTGGGTCGGGGGGAAATGATGGTGGGGCAACAAAGAACGCAGCTAGCTCATGCATGTGGTAGTCAATGTGTTCCACCCAAGTCTCCAAATCACAGAGGTGGTCATTTGTGTGCCGAAGCTGCCTTAAAAGGCTGTCTATGGAGTATAGGAGCTCATTTTGCGTGTGTTGGAGGTCGTTGAAATAGGACACCAGTTCATTCCGTCATCATATCATTGTTCCCTCAAAGTGTCCATACTCAGATGGATATTGTTCAATTGGGACGCTATGGAGTCCAAGGTGATCTGAACATGGCCTGGGGAACAAAGTGGGGACATGGCTACATCGACATCAGAATAACAACTCTCAGTGGGCTCTGAGCTTGAGCTAGGCACTCCGTATTGCAGATGATCTTCCATGTGGTGGCTAGGTCTTCCTCTGTGAGTGTGTCCTATATGTCTGGGAATACAACCTATGCCTCCACCACCAGTTGCACCATCGCAGGGATGAATTTGGCTGTCTATTGCAGGGAACACTTTCTTTAGAGAATCACAAATAATGATCCAATGCCCATGTTTCTAGAAACAATTATTCTACGGTGGTAAATAAAAATATGATTGCTCATTTGGTGATTTCCTCCAAATCAACACCTTTATTTCTCCCTTAACGAGTATACTCAATTAGATGAAAACTTGATCACTTTTCTAGCTTTCTCTCTTCTCATCGTGCTTGAGTTTTAATTACTATGTTTTCCTAGTTTTTCCTAGTAAATAATAGAGTCTCAGGCTCAAAAGATTGGCACCCTTTCTCCTTAATTTTAGTATTTTCTCACTCATAACTTTCCAATATTTATTAGAGTTTAATTTCCTCATTAAATTTGTTCTCATTCCAAATTTTTGCTTTTAGTTAAAAAAATCCAGTGATAAATTTTTGGTTTTTCATAAATTTTCCTATTATTTTTTTTGTTAATAATATAACTTATTTTTTTCTCATCATACTATTAGAATACCAATGTCCTTATCAATTATTCCTTTTTTTCCAAACATATTTTTTTTATAATAAAAATGATATCCATCATTCTCATAAATGCATCTTGAATACCAAACCAAATGCTTCTATAATGGCATATCTAATTCCAATTCAACTCATCAATCATTATATCAATGGAAACCACTCTATTTATGTATTTTATTATATCATTAAATTAATAGAGATGCATTTTATGATATCATTGAATTTTATATATTGTTATAAACCAAAATTTACAATCAAATTTAAATCACAAGCATAAAAGGGATTTTACTATTATGAAAAAGTTAATTTTAAAATTATTTTTTATTATATATAAATTAAAATTAAAATTAATTTATATATACATACTCAAAATAATAAATTTCAAACTAGTTTATTGTTGGCATATACATACACACAATAATAGATTTAACAAACATTGAATTAATTTCTTGTTCACGTATACACAACCATAAACTTGACAAACATGAGAATATGGTGATGATACATCAGGGATGACTTCGTGCATATAATTCCAGTAATCTCCCTCTATTCGGAACAAATTGAGATCAAATTTTTTAAGGTTTTTCCTATTTGAAGGAAATAGTACCATAGGGTATTTAAAAATCAATGATATTCGCTTCTCTTATGTTGGAAGAAATGGTTGGCAATGGAACCATGTTATATCTCTATATATATATATATATATTTTTCTATTGGTATAATATATAATATATAATATATATTAATTTAATATATTATAATATATATATAATATAATATTTCTTTCTTTTACTATAGATAATATATTTTTTCTGAATTAAACTATTCTATTATGTACGTGAAGCCAAGATACAATTATAAAAAAGCTGAAAGAGGGATCCTACTACCAGAGATAATGGCAGAGTGGATCGACCAGGTGTAGCTAGGAGACAGATTGCTTGATGCATGCGTTTGTGGCCCAACAAAATTTCCACGCAGGGGAGAACCTAATTAACATTCTCGCCAGCCACCAGAACAGAGGACCAGACCCATATGATGCAAAAATTCCCACGCAGGGGAGAGCCAAGCTGACCTTCCTTCCCATCCCCAGATCAGAGGACCTAACCCCAAAATAACCAACTCATAGACAATACGACACGTAGACAGAATGACCTGCATAAACAATGCGACACGTAGACAACCAGAGACAAGTGGAAAAAAAGACCTGACCGAAGAGACCATGAACCCAAAACCAGACAACAAAACCTGAATCGAA
Organism: Pinus taeda; assembly: GCA_000404065.3. Lineage (NCBI taxonomy): Eukaryota > Viridiplantae > Streptophyta > Pinopsida > Pinales > Pinaceae > Pinus > Pinus taeda. The sequence goes on along the minus strand of APFE030138230.1, from coordinate 1,613 downwards.
GCATCGAGCTATTCCTCCGGCTCCTCCTCCACGATTGGACAAGGTCTGTAGTAATCCTCGTCCTGCACCGTGGTTTCAGGTTTGACGACCGCAACAGGTTAACGTTGGCTATTTTCCTTTTGTGGATTCGGCAAATTTGCAGCTTTTCCTTTATCTGCCTGGGCCAAATTGGCTTCTTGGGCCTCGTTCCTCAGAGGAGCATACTCAGGCGGAGCACTGGAGCTGCCATCGTCCACAGGTTTATCAATGAACAGAACTGAAATGTGGGCGTTTATGCGCGGGTGATGCAGGTGACTTTCGAAGGAGAAGATAGCGGAGCCAAAAAAGGGAGCTGTTGAGGTCCCAGGGGAGCTTGCCTCTAGGAATTGGTTAGGCAGGGTAGGGTTGGAGGTAGCAGAGCTAGGGCAATGGTAGAAGCAGTGACAGTGAGGGTAGTGGCAAGGTGGACGGGTCTCCTCATCTGCAGGGCGCCTCGAGGTCCCTCCTCTGTTGGTGCCCTGATGGCTTAGCAACCTTTGACGCTCACGGACCATGCTAGCAGGGTAATGCAGAGAATAATCAACCTGGATGAGCATGCCTGGGTTGTAATAGAACAGGGCAGAGCCTGAATTTACCAGGACCTGCAACCGTATTAACCAGGTATCAGGCAAAATGTGGTCAGGGATGCAGAGGGGGCCTCTCTTTATAGAGCTCCTCGCTCTACCTTGGAGGTCGTCCGCCATTAAGGTGGCAATCACGTCCATTGCAGAGCCAAACTGAACGACGCATTCAAAAGAGGCCGGAGCGTTAATGCATCGAGCCTGCCGTCCTGTGGCTATTAAAGCCACCTTCCGGGAGCGACCTGCTCCACCGCTTCCCAAGTGAACATGGCGCATGGTCGGCATGTGGCCTCCATGAAACCCCTGTCCCGTCAACTGCCTTGGACTAGCTTGCACCCGCATCCGGGGTTTACCATAGATAATATCAGGTTACATACCAAATATTCCTATTATATTTAAACTTCTATTTTTATTTTTAAGTTGTAATAAGAGATATATGCATTGTGTAATATCAATATCATTATAAAGTAATTTTTTAAATGTATAATTAATAAATAATAAATTTAATAAAATAAATAAAAAATAAATAAATTTAATTATGTTTTTTTGTAAATTTGGTAAAACTATATTTTCAGCATGTTTAATATATTATTTGGATTTTTAACATGTCTAATACATCATCTAGATCATGGCTTGGAATTGAACACAACTTCACATCAAGGAGGGCCTTAACAGAGCAACCTCTCACCATCTATCCAAGACCCCACAAACACTTAATATAATTATATTAATTCGATAAAATAATAAAAAAAAATATTTTGATTAACTTGAGAAGTGTGTTTGTTTTAAAAAAAAATTCTAAATTTTATACCAAACACAGTTATGCTCTTTCTAATTTTTTAATTAAATTCATTAATTAAAAAAATTTATCATATGAATATGAATTACATTTTTGTTGACATGTGGTATTAGTAAGCTATGATATTGACTTATGGTATTATAACAAAGTCTTTTTATAGGTTAAAAATCGGGGTGAAATTGGATGGTTAAGAATCTTGTTACGATATTTTTTAG
>APFE030138226.1:0-12245 GCA_000404065.3 Pinus taeda | reverse complement strand
TCAACATCAATGATCGTGAAATCCGTGTCCCGGCCTCCTGAAGGACCCTCATCATGCATAGGCCTCTTGCCCCTGTCCTGCATCTGTACCTGTGCTGAAGAAGAAGGCGAGACCCCTTCCACATCATGTGGAGATAATACTCGCTCTGCTGATGGAGTCAATGAGACCCCTTCCACCCCAGGTGGAGATAGTACTCGTCGTGTAGATGCAAATAAGGCCATGTGGCCTCACTAGTATGTCACATACTATGGAGCACTTATATGCTCGGTCTAAAGAATGTCTGGCTGGTGTGAAGGCTCTCCCTCATCATGAACTATCTCGGGAAGCGGCTGTGACGCTGTGAAGAAGTCACGGGAGATGAAATCCTCCCAAGTAATGCCCTGCTGTGTCAACTGATGTACCACTATGATTTTGATCAACACATAATGATATATGCTTCTATGCTGCTGTGCTGAGGTCTTCCTTTGTACTAAAGCTACCATCCTCTCTATGTTGTGACACATGAAATACAGAATGTTCATCATATGTACCCTCGTGAAATGCATCAACAAACGGACATGGTACGCATAGAGACGCGAGAATCTTCCCTCGCAACTGAAATACCGAATGATGAGTTTCATCAATGGTGCAAACTCATCCCTCAGGAATCTGAAGGGAAAAACTGTGCTCAGGTGTCTCATATGCCCAGGTTTGATGTATGGCTCATAGTAGAATTTGTCTAACTGCTGGCGTTTGTTCCATTCCTCTCCTACATTTGGTATTCTGGTGGCTTGAGCAATAGTCTCTGGTGACAAAGTGAAATTTACTACAGTGAGGTTTACACGGCCATCATGTAAATGTAGAAAAAATAGACGAACTAGTTCACGATGATGCTGGGTTTGTGAGATCATCTCACAATATTGGAAACATGGCCGGCGCTGAAAACAATCCATTGCAAGTGGGCAAGCCTGCAATTGAGCCAAAGAAGTAGGCTCCTCCCTGACATGCTGACCACTTTTGCCACTTTTGTGAGCCCTCCGTGGCACATAACCGCCCAGAAAACTTCGGCCTACTGGAAGGTGCCCAAAAACCGCCCAGAAAATTATGTACTTTCAACCTTAAACTCCTTGGACGAAACCCTAAAAAATCCAAAAGGGAATTTCGTTGATTTTGATTTTCAATTTTCGGCCTCCTTGGAGCACCTCTCCGGCCACTATTGCCAAATTTGATTTGCAGAAAAGAGCCTGCAAATCCACCTAAAAAGTCCCCTCAAATGGTGGTTTCTCCTGTGATAAATGATTCATTTCTCCCTGTATGATCCCTTTGCTCGAATGGTTGTTTTCCTAAGCCCCATGAATTTGCTGCTAGAGGCCACTACGCAGCCCCTTTGCCCAGAAATGCGTGTTGATGTAATCATTGTCTGGCTAGCTGAAAAAATCAGAGAAAATGTCCTCAGCCCACTACCTTTCCTGCTTCTGTAACTCCCAGCAAGCTAGAGACCTCCTGGTTGGCTCACTCCTCTCTACATGTTTCTGGCTGCCCAAAAAGTACACAGTGTCCTGCTCTACATGGTTGTATGGGCTATTTTTCCATGCTGGAACTCCTGCAATCTCTGTGGAATAGCCTCCCTAGGGAGGGCACGGATAGTACCCCCACGTAGAGGTTGAATCTTCCTTGTGGAAGACTCGTGGCTAAACAGTGGGTAAACTCATTAAGAAATAGAGTGTGCAAAGATAAGTTTGTTTGTCAAATGATCAGAATGCTGCAAAATGAGAGCTCCTTCCTCTTTTATCACTTTTGCCTCCTCAGCCTCTTATGGGCCCCTCCTTGCACTAGATCGATTTCCCTCCAACACACCCCTTGGAAAATTTGAATTATTCATGTGGGTGGCCCTCACATTCCACTAGCTACCAGAAATAAAGTCGAATTTCCTATAGTTCCGAAGTTCTGCGTGTGGGATCCTCCTCCTAAGCCAAAAATGATGCCAAAATTATGTAGCTGCATTCTGTGACTAATACATTTGAGAAGGGACATGAAAATCCTCCCCTCCCAAATGTTGCTTGCCCTCAAGCAACCTCAAAGTCGGGTGCTCCAATATGTGCTCACCCTTCCAGGTGGCATCTTCAACGAAAGGTTCTTCCATCGTACCAAGAACTCTCTGATGGTTCTGTTCCTTGCTATCCTCACCCTACTCTCCAGAATGGCCTCTAGTTCCAACACCAAATGGCCCTCATCATCCAATGGGAGTAGATCAACTGCTACGGTCACCTGTTGTCCCAGCGCCTTCAGGCATGAGACATAAATACATTATGGATTCTACTCCTCGGAGGCAAATCTAGCTCATAAGCCACTTCTCCAATCTGCCTAGTCACCTGGTAGGGCCCATAGAATCATGGTTGTAGCTTCTCGGCCACCTTTTGTTTCAGCATAGGTTGTTTGTAACGCTGCAACTGGAGGTACACTAGGTCCCCCTCCTCAAAGTTCCTCTCTATCGTGTGCCGATTTGCATACATTTTTTGTTGATTCTGGGCTGTCGCTAGATTACCCTTGAGAGCTTTGAGGATATCATGGCTCCCTTGGACCCAGTCTTTGGCCTTTGGGGCCTGGCTGTCTTTGAAAATAACATTATAAAAAGTCAAAGCGTCATAACCATAAAGGGCAGGAAAATGAGTCATACCGATAGACATGTGGTGTGTGATTTTGTAGCAGAACTTGCCCAAGTGCAACCACTAAATCCACGTCCTCTGCTGACCTGTCACATTGTTTCTTAGGTACCCCTCCAACCACGAGTTGACACTCTCTGTCTGGTCGTATGGCCGTCTATCTTAGGGTGATAACTGGTGCTAGGAGTGAGCTCTGTCTCGACCAACCTGAAGAGCTCCTGCCAAAGGCCACCCATAAATCTATTGTTTTTGTCACTCACAACATTATTGGAAAGTCCATGCAGTCTGAAAGCCTCCCGGAAGAACAAATAGGTAACCTTGGCAGCAGTGTATCTAGTGTGGATGGTGATGAAGTGGGCAAATTTGATCAACCTTTCGACCACCACATATATGCAAGCCTTCCCCTATACCGTGGGGAGCCCAGTAATGAAATCCATCGAGATACTTCCCCATTTCCCCTCTGGAATGGGAAGTGGCTGTAATAGCCCTGTAGGGTGAGTCAACTCCCCCTTATTTCACTGGCAGACCTCACACTCCCTTACGTGCTGCAGCACGTCCTCCTTAAGGCCTTTCCACGTGAAACTCTCCCGAACAACTATGTAAGTCTTTCGGAACCCTTGGTTTCTGGACAATGATAAATCATGAGATGCCTGAAGTACCCTCTCCCTCAACTGCGAGTTAAGAACCAAGTAAATGTGCCCCTTGTAATATATGACCTCATCCATCACACGGTAACACCCATCTACATGTGTGCCCTCCAGCACCTCGCAGGCCTTCCTGACCTTGGAGTACTCTACCAACAGCTGAGCCTTCCAATCCTGGTAGATGCTCAGAAGAGATAACCGAGCCGGTCTCCTAGATAGATCATCGACCAACACATTGTGCTTGCTCCACACATACACAATTTCAAAGTCGTAGGATTGCACCTTGCTGACCCATATTTGCTGCCTGTTATTGAGGCCCTGCTGCCCCATGAAATGTCGAAGACTGTTGTGATGAGTCTTCACTCGTAATTGGTTGCCCACCAAGTAATGGCGGAACTTGGCCAATGCATGCATAATGGCCAGCATCTCCTTTTCATATATGGAATATGACAGGTCATGCGGTAGGACCCACATGAATAATCCAGGGCCTAATTGGGGACTAACATGCATTCTAGGTGTTTCAACGAAGTCATGCAAGCTAGTTTGTGTCCAAGGAGAAATGTTGGCTAAACTTGATGTAGTGATGCAATGACCCTTGGATGTCATTCATTAGACACCGTTAGTTTAAGGTTATGGACCGCATTATTGTTAGTGGGTACCCTCTAACACTAATGTGGCACATAGTCTTAAACTAAGGGTATCTAATGAATGACATCCAGGTTGATTTGGGGTAGCATCGGATGTGCTCTAGCCACAAAATTTGGTAGAGAGGTTGTGGCACATGAGATCTCCAATACCCAGAAAGGGTTTAGACAAATTCTAAACAGATCAGGAGATATTGAATAATTAATATTTTTAATGGAGTCCCTAAGTCTAAACTTAGGGAAAATAAAATATTAATGTGTATTAATATGAATCTGTGTTAGAGTCGTCCAAAAGACATGGATCAAGCCAGATCTAATCTTAGCCATTAATAAAGGACTTAATCTCGGCTGTTGAATTGTCAACAGGAAAGGTATAAGAGGAGTCCTGAGGTTCACTTGGAGGGGTACGCCAGATGATCAGTCATTCTATTCCTTAAAGCGGGGTTTGCTAAGAGAGATAGAATCAGTGATCGGGAGAGCAGCTAGGGGCATTGAGTACAGAGAGACAAAGAACCAGAGATAGTGCCAGGATAGCAGCAGAGCAGCCAGAGAGAGAGACGCAGGAGCAGTCAATGCTCACGCAGGGCGACGTAGAGGCAGCTAAGTGTTGCATAGAGCACCAGAGGGGCCAGCGTAGCTGATGCAGAGGCTCAGAGAGTTGACACAGGGACTCATGGGACTGACGCAAGGCCGACGCTGGGCTAGGAAAGGCTGACGCAGTCCAGATTCGGCAAATGTTGGGGTTTTAGGGGCAAATTGGTGTTGAGTGGCTGCTGGATGGAGTGACAGAGAGAGCTACAAGTGCAGGAGTCCCGAGACAGCGTAAAGCTAGCAAGATGCAGTAGTGCGAGAGGCAGAGGAGTGTTGCACCAGTGTAGGAAGGCACAACGAGGTGTGTAATGGTGCGAGATGCAGGGATTTGTTACAGCAGCGCAGAAGTCAGAGAGAGGGAGCACTTGTCAGCGACAGAGGGAGCTTCAACATTAGTGGGTGTTTCTAGCCCAACAAGGAGGTCATTTGGAGGATCAGTTACTTACTTCTCAGTAATTGAGTTGCAGTGCAACAATGGGAAACATGATGCAACATTATGAGAGGAGGTGTAGCGCATATACAATGATGGGAGGAAGGACTAGCAGCAGCACGAATGCAGAGGGAGTTATCGAACAGATGCAGCAGTGGCAGTGGCAAAACCATGGGCAGCAATACAGGAGGCAGCACTGTATAGGATGTTGGGCAAGAAGGCCCAGCATCAACACAGGTACTGATGCCAAATGATCAGAGTAATACTCAATGAGGAGTGTTGCTAGAGCACAGTCCTCGTTAAGAGGGAGTGTTGATTTTGGGTAGCATTGGATGTGCTCTAGCCACAAAATTTGGTGGAGAGGTTGGGGTACATGAGATCTCCAATACCAAGAAAGGGTTTGGATAGATTCTAAACAGATCAGAAGATATTAGAATAATTAATATTTTTAATGGAGTCCCTAAGTCTAAACTTACGGAAAATAAAATATTAATGTGTATTAATATGAATCAATGTTAGAGTGGTCCAAAATACATGGATCAAGCCAGATCTAATCTTAACCATTGATTAGGGACTTAATATCGGTCGTTGAATCATCAACAAAAAAGGTATAAGAGGAGGCTTGAGGGTCACTTGGAGGGGTACACTAGATGATCAGTCATTCTATTCTCTAGAGCAGGGTTTGCTAAGAGAGATAGAATCAGTGATCTGGAGAGAAACTGAGGGGCAGTGAGTACAGAGAGACAGAGAAGCAGAGATAGTGCCAGGACAACAGCAGAGAAGCCAGAGAGAGACACGGGAGCAACCAGTGCTCATGTAGGGCCATGCAGAGGCAACTAAGTGTTGCGTAGAGCACCAGAAGGGCCAGCGTAGCTGACACAGAGGCTCGGAGAGCTTACGCAGGGCCTCATGTAGGGCCATGCAGAGATAGTGCCAGGACAACAGCAGAGAAGCCAGAGAGAGACACGGGAGCAACCAGTGCTCATGTAGGGCCATGCAGAGATAGTGCCAGGACAACAAAAGATAAGCTAGAGAGAGACACGGGAGCAACCAGTGCTCATGTAGGTTCATGCAATCGTCAACAAAAAAGGTATAAGAGGAGGCTTGAGGGTCACTTGGAGGGGTACACCAGATGATCAGTCATTCTATTCTCTAGAACAGGGTTTGCTAAGAGAGATAGAATCAGTGATCTAGAGAGCAACTGAGGGGCAGTGAGTACAGAGAGACAGAGAAGCAGAGATAGTGCCAGGACAACAGCAGAGAAGCCAGAGAGAGACACGGGAGCAACTAGTGCTCATGTAGGGCCATGCAGAGGTAGCTAAGTGTTGCGTAGAGCACTAGAAGGGCCAGCGTAGCTGACGCAGAGGCTCGGAGAGCCGACGCAGGGCCTCCTGGGCCTGGCGTAGGCCAAGATAGGCTGATGCAAGGCCAACGCTAGGCTAGGAGAGGCTGACATAGTCCAGATTAGGCAGATGCTAGGGTTTTAGGGGTAGATTGTGCTGAGTAGCTGCCAGAAGGATTATCCAGGGTTTCAACCAGTAGATTTGTCTGAAACAGAGAGGTATTACTACTAAGGAAATTCTCTATTGGGTAGGCCAGTTTCGGCACCCAGATTGTACTCTGATATTGCTTAATAAGAAAACCCTTAAATAGCTGCACCGGTTTTCCTGCATTGGGTTTTTCCAGGGACATTGGTCCAAAAATAATGGTGTCATATGGTGTATTTGTTTCTGTTTCTTTTAGTTGTTGATCTATAATATGTTGAGGATGCACTAGTGTTTATTTTCAGTATTTACATTCTAAATAACTTGTTAAGTAAAATAACAAGTAGGTAGGAATAAATCAGATAAAGTGCATGGAGGATTTCTAACTTAAGTAAAGTTAGAAACTTCAACAATCCAAAGGACATTGCAATATACAAGATAAAGGGTCAGGCACTCACTCTGCAAGGTGTACACATGTCAAGAGATCAATCCTCAAGTTTTGCACTCTCCAAGCATGGGTTCGAAATCTCAAGCACTTCTCATAGCAAGGATCCTTGTTTTCTAATTCAAGCATCCTTATTACCTTTTGGAGAAATGTTGGAAAAGCTTGACGTAGGGATGCAATGACCCTTGGATGTCATTCATTAGACAATATTAGTTTAAGGCTATGGGCCACATTAGTGTTAGTGGGCACCCACTAACACTAATGTGGTGCATAGCCTTAAAATAAGGGTGTCTAATTTTTGACATCCAAGGGCAATTGCAATATACAAGATAGAGAGTCAGACGCTCACTCTCCAAAGTGTACACATGTCAAGAGATCAATCCTCAAGTGTTGCACTCATACGCAACATTAGAAACTACTTAATTCCAATGGGAATATACTCTAAAAGTCAGATCTACAAGTATAAAATGTGTGTACATAAGGGTACAATTATTTGATGATTGCTCTATTCAATTTACAATGATGGGCACAAGACGCTAAATTAGCATATATGAGCAACACCATAGTTGTAACCTACTAGTGCTACTGGCCTCATCTATGCATGTCTGAGTAGGGGTGCCCCCTCGCTCCAACGTGCACCCCAACTAAACGATTAGGGAACCCCGTTGTTACCCAACGCAAGTTTGTTTGGCTGCTGACTTAGCACAAACCACTCTCATGCCCTCCAACTCCTCCTTCTGCTAAATAATGGCATGTCGCCCTGTCGTGGCCTTCTTTATCAACACTAGAAGGCTAGCTCGGAACTGATGAAACTATGGAGGGCGGCTAACCTCTATAAACTTGGTCTTCACTCTGGACCCCTCCGTCTCTTCTGGTACCTCCTCAACGACAAGTATGCCTCCAGGCACCTCATCAACCTGCCGTTGTGGGCGACCATTGCCTAGAAACTGGGTCATAGCACTGGTACGTGATCAACTATTGGCATCTCATCAATAGATGGCCCTTCGAGTGTATGCTCACTCCCTCAACTAAGGTGTCTGCTAGAGCTACCAAAGAGGCCTCCAACAATGGTGACTCTTGCGCCACACTAGGTATATCGATGTGCCCCTCACCATCCTGCATGTCCTCCTGATCAACCTCCTCCTCAAGCTCCTCACATCTAAATCTCAGTCTCCACCAACAGAAACGCCCCTTGCTCTCACCCTCTACCTGTCCTCGTCCTGCCCACTCTCTTTGAGGGATCAATCCTTGGTACCACCACTCCATAGCATCTCCATCCAAGTGCAAGGTGGCATGTCTAATAGTGTCTGCTTCCCTCATGGGGTTTACCTAGAAATATGTGTCCAATTATTGTACCCGTTTTCTGACATAAATCCTAGCTGAGCCATCAAAGTGGGTGAGGGTCATTTTTCCCTCAATGTTATTCACTCTCCCTTCGCCCATGGGTTTTTTTATAGTTCACTCATCACAATGCATACACACCCAAGTCTTCCATAATCTTGTTGGAAACCCCACAACTGGCCAAGATCATGCTCTGATACCACTGTAATATTCCTAATGGAAAATTTTACAATGATAACAAATACATGCAAGATAGCAACACAAAAATTTTCAGGAATGCATACATATAAACCAGAAATTCCTGCAAATCCCAAACTGACCAAGATTTGATTAATAATATTAGCTTGTGGTATAAAGAGTTGGAGTAAGTGCACCTGGGCTTTCATAAGGCAAGTTACAAACACCAGGTGATGAGTACAAGTAAGCCCAACAACAGCGATATCCAGTACCTCGAGAAAACTGTGTTGCTGTTGGACTTTGACCCTGATTTTCCCACTCTAGAGTGCCCATAAAATTCTAGGAATTTGGATTGTGATCATTGCCCAAAACCTAGAAAACCCAAAAAGTGTTTCCCTTGGTTCCAACCTTCAAAATTTGACCCTTCACAGCTTGACCCTCCTCCAAATACGAATTTTGTTGCTGTGACTGATCCTGTCAATCTATGCACTCCCAACTCCAACAATCCTCCTCAAATGGCCCTCCAAATGATCTCCCAGCTCCCCAACTCAATCCCTGGGATAATGTTTCCCTAACACATCTCACTCCAATGACTGCGCAGTCCCTGCACAACTATTACTCTCCCTGTTATGTGTTGTTGTTGCTCTCCTTGCTCTGTGCTGCTGCTACTCTCCCTGCTATTGGAACTCAACCTCCTTGCTGCTATTTTCCTGCTGTTGTAACTCGTCCCTCCTACTACTTTCCTGTTGCTTTAACTCGGCCCTCCCACTGCTCCTTTCCCTGTGGCTGTAACTTGGCCCCCTTGCTATTACTTCTTCTGTTGTTGTAACTTGACTTACTATTGTTTCAACTTGAATCACTTCTGCTGGTACAACGTGGAACAAAGTAAAACTCCCTCCTAGGGCTGGGACTCGAAGTCCACTGAAGCAAGGGTTGAGATTTCGGCTCGGAGACACTCGTGTGCTAAACAACACAATATTGGCTCAGCTGAACAACTAAGGCAAATTCGATTTTCAAATAGACAAAAGACCCCTATTGCTCCCTCATTCCCTTCCTTTTATAATTGTTGGCCGTGTCTTCCTTGTGGGTCCCTCCACCAATTCGATTTGCCTGAAGAAATTTGAATTCCTTGTTCCCCAAGTGCGTAATTTATGTGGGCCCCTTATTCCACTATCAATTTAATCTTCCATTTTCTCTAATTTTGGTGGCCTCCATCTCTCCAGAAATTAAGTGGGGACTCCCTCCACCCACTTTTCCTAAGTTTACATGCCAAAATATTTTCCAACACCCAATTTCAAAAATAGAAATTCATCTTAGCAAAATTAATTCAACTAAGAACATTACAAAACAAAATGTTTTTTCATCTGCATACTAAAGCAATGTGGAGATGTGGAGTGGAGAGAAAATGGCTTAATACCCATAGGCATTTCACTCTACACTGATAGACATTTCCTTTCCATGCTAAAGCAACATGGAGGTGTGGAGTGGAGAGCAAATGGCTTGATACTCATAGGCATTTCAATCTACACCAATTACTTTTTCACTTAAGAACATTTTCATAGAATTAAAGAATCTCTTCAAAACACTTATGGAGTTCATCGGTGAAGCACATTTTCATTGAATTAAAGAATCTATTCAAAAAACTTATGTAATTCATTGTTGAAGCACATTTTCATAGAATTAAAGAATCTCTTCCAGACACTTATGGAGTTCCTCGATGATCTTGATGCTCAAGGAAACTTCAAGGAAACAAAGGATACTTGGAAATCTCGAAATCTCCCAAAACGATTAGGGTTTATATTGATGGGTAGACATGGGAACATGAATAAAATATCCACTTATGTGATGTCCATCCTTCGTTTTCACTATGACCTTTTCCTAGTCTCCTATGTCTGCTCATTTGTTATACGTTGGAAAAAGTGGTCAATTAGACCAATTAGGTGTAATTTAAAAAAGGAAATAAAAACAATCTAATTTATAAAAACAAGGTTTGAACACATACATGCAAATTTAAGAAACATCGACTTAGATCGCTTTGTTAAATGATACACTAGTTTATAATGTAAATTGCTTCCAAAATGAAGCAGATTGTGCAATTATTAAACTATTAGTGTGGTCTTAGGGCCAAAATAACTATTGAAAGGTAGTAAGAATACCCCGTTTGACAGTGATAACTTGTATTAGTCATTGTTTATGTTTTTATATAATTGTCTTCTAAAAACTATGATTACCTTTGGAGATGATCTATTGTAGTAGGTTATTCACATGTAATAGGTTATTCACACATTAAAAATGATTTTTTGGTTTCTTTTCCAACCAAAGGTTCTTGAAGATTCACAATCTTACTAGAACTTAATTCCACTCTAGAAGTTGTATGAACATGAACATGTTATATAGCATTTAATAATGATTCTATTGGGTGGAGATCTTTTGACTTGCTATTTTAGTTGCAAGATTTTAACTAAATTTTTTTATCATGATGTTATTTCTTATCTTATATAGGAATTTAATGTGTCTTGTTTTGCGCTAAATTTCCTTCTTGGCACATTAACTAGAATTTAAATACATACATTCAGTTAGCCACCAGTTTTATTGTAGGCTTGTTAAGCCCCAGATTTGCTTGTGCATCTGGAGGTGATCTAGGGTCTGCCTGTCAAAATTTTTTACAGACTCTTGATCCATGCAAGCTCACAATGTTGATGAACTTGCTTCTGGTGATGATGATAGCCTTCAAAAATTTCACTGGTTTGTCTCGGCATGATAGGAGGAACAATCAAGGAGTCTCATGTCAATACCAGATAAAGCTAATAGAAAGATTTAAAATCAAATATTACTTTGGATATTCTTTAAATGATAAGATAAGATCAAATGGTGAAGGGTCTAAAGAACTATTGTGTTGACAGGTTTTATTACAAGATCTAGGAACTCTTACCATGCTTCTATAAAATAATCAGATTGATTGCTTAAAACAAACAATAGTTCCTTTAAGGAAAAGAAAAGTTTGAGTAGGTGTCCAAACACAAAGCATTAAATTCAATGTAATATCCTTAATGGAAAAAAAATTAAAAGCAGATATCAAAAATGAATTTGAACAGCAAAATAATCGCAAATAGACACACAACTAGCATTTTGATACACAAATAGATGTCAATAAAATCACTAAGCCATTTTATTAATCCACTAGAAAGAGTAAATCAACATGAAGGAATAGTGCAACCCGTGCTTGAAAAGCAAGTGGAGCAAAAACTAGAAAAAGAGCTTTGACCAAAATGATGTAGACAACCTAGTGAGAAGACTACTGCAAATCTGCTCTCTCCAAAAACTCTGTTGAATCACCGTGAGATTTTGAATGAAATTTCCTCAAGAGAGTAGGGTTTTCGTCCAACACCCATTAGCAAACCCGAGGGTTTTCGTCTTGGGGCTATAGTAGCTGGGAACTAGGTTCTTCAATTCTCGTCAAGACGTGAAATTTCCTAAAGAGAGCAGGGTTTTATTCCAACACCCAATAGCAAACCAGAGAGTTTCCGTCCTTGGGCTATAGTATCTGAGAACTAGGTTCTCCAATTCTCATCAAGACTACATGCACCAATCCAAGATGTCTCGTAATGGCCTTCTCATCCTCTATTTATAGATCTGATGGACCCCCCTCTAGAAGCTCCTATTTTATTATTATTTTAATCATTGAGCACATTTCCCTCTTTTTATTTCAGTTAAAATATATTTTTAATGTGGGAAAATGGTAAATTGGCCACCATTCCTCTTTAAGCCACTGAAAATCACTTTTAACCATCCCATCTTATAGATCTTCTTGTTCTTATTCTAGTGAGCTATTACACTAAGATGTTTC
>APFE030138225.1:0-17654 GCA_000404065.3 Pinus taeda | reverse complement strand
CTACTTCTTGATTATTTTGATGGATTGGTGAAAAATTGTTTAAAGTATGTTCTTTCTCATGTTTTGCAAGAAAATATAAGTGTTAGTAAGGTCATTCAATGAACCTTTTTGTTTAAGAAAGTATTCTAAAAAATATGAATATCAAGTGGTATGAGAGTGGTTTGACCATTTTTCCTGGGATTGAGAATGTCATAATGGGAAAAGGGTTGGAGTGAGAAGTACTTCAAGAGTTGGAATAGATTAACCACTGCATTTAAGAAGATAATGTATAGCTTACAAGGCTTCTACAAGATGTCGAGAAAGAGAAGCAGAAATTGAGGCTCATGTTGGAGCAAGCTGTAGAGGAACAATTGGGAGAATGTTCCACTACAAAAGGATATTTGGCCAAATAAGATGATCAACTATAACCAACAGAGTTAATGGTAAAGTAAATTACTAACTCTCATGATGTTACTTCTATTTGAAGCATTGAGATACCTATTTCAGGGACCGACATGAAACTTCTCACCAAGACGGGGTATAAAGGAGGAAGACGTTATTAATGGCCAAGGAATTACAAGCATTAAAGGTTGTAAGAAGGCCTCAATTTGCAAGATTGGGGTCTATTTAAGGAGAATGGTTGAAGGCATCAAAAGCAAGGGGTTACTCAAACAAATAATCTAAGACATCTCCAATACCAGCTAAGAGGAAGGGTGGCACACTTTTTTGCATTAATGATACCTCCAACAAGAGATCGAGGAGAAAAAAATGGTCGAAATATCCTTCTCAAAATTACAACAAGGAAGAGCCTAAGTGGTATGATCCACATATGTATTGTAGAGTTCCTTTCAATTATGAACAAACTAGAAATGTTAGGAAAAATTTATGGCATTGAAAACCATGTACATTTTGTGGTTTGAATAATCATGTTGCCTCCAAGTGTTGGAAAAGAATGGCAACCAAGAAGAAGCCAAGACATGAAGACCCTTTTCCACATTAAGAGAAAAGGAAGGCTGAGAAATTATGGAGGAATAAGATCCAATGCAACCACTGTAACAAGGATGGGCATCATAGAGCCATGTGTTGAGAGATCCACTCAAATATGTACCCCAAGAAGCTACATCTCGAATTGGAAGCCTTTTTAAGTAGCTTTTGAAGGCCACCATTTTAAATCACATGTTCCAAAATTATTTGTAAAAGTGATGAATTGGTAACATCACTTGTGTATGCAACATAATGATATTTAGGCATTTTGGCTAGATAGCATGGGTTTTGATTTATGTTGTAAATCAATGTAAACTTTACCATGAGTGTGTTATAAACTCTTGGAAGGTATGGATTTTTTTTGGGTTTTGTAAGTTGACATGTATGAGTAGCTACAATTTTTCATATGGCTACATGTATCGATTTCATACTTCCAATTTCCAAAGTACAAAGGTGAAGGAAAGGTAAGGTGGACTGTCAGAGGCATATGTTGCGGATGGAGATTGCAATCATTTTTATGATTTTAGAGGAAAAAAATCTCCTTAGTGTGGAGGAATAATCCAAATGGATCCCTAGTGGCTCAATAATCAAAGTGCTAAAATTATTTTGAAACTGGCATCAAATCAAAGAACTTGTCATCTTGATTCCAACGATGTGAACGACACCTCAATTCAATCTCGTATGCAGAAGTTATTGATAGTCAAAGTTTTTGGGAAAAAAATTACAAAGTCAAAGTCAAAGTTTGACTACCACATGGAAATCCATATAAGTGACATGGCAAGTTCACGTTGCAGGAGATGACATCAGCAAGATGACATGGTAGGGCAACTAGGTATTAATGTGGCATATTGTACACTAACATGGAAACGAAATTGGGAATTGACATAGAGATTGAGTTGATGTAATAGATTGTACACTGACATGGCAACCCAACTAAGCAATGATGTGGATGATGATACAGTGATGGACAAATAGATGGGCACTAACTAGGCACTGACATAGCAAGCCGATGAGTAGCTGAAATGGGAGTGATCCACCTGTCTCTAGAGACATTTAGAATTTATAAGTGGCTTGGAATAGCTTAAAAATGAAAATCATTGGATTGAAATGAAAACATGATAAAATCATAGATTCCATTTCCCTAATTATAATGGTGTGAACAACACTCAAATCTGAGTTCGTATGCTTCAGATATTTGCAGTCAATGTTTTAGTCAAACTTGGCCAAGTGTAGACTTAAGGAGGCAACAACTTCACAAGAACCCAATGGATGGAATTCGACCATCGGGAATCAATGAATTTGCCAAATGGTTAAGTTTTCTAATAACCATTATTCTTGACAAAGTAAAAAAGAGCCAATTTGTTTTAAGAAAACAAAAAATATTAAAAATATATGTGGGACAGGTTAGGCCTGCCAGACTCGCCCACGCCATCGGTCATATCACATCAAAATGTATTAATGTTGGGGTGGGAAGAAATCAAACCCCACCACCCCCTATCGAAGTTCCAAACAATATCAACTATATATATATATATATATATATATATAGTGGCAGTTAGGCCACCATCGGTAGACTCACCCTCAAAAACAAATATATAAACTTGAATTCAATGGGGGAAAGGTGGTGGATTAGAGAGGAGGCTGAGGGTGGAATGCTAAGCGATGAAACCATGACCAGAGTGGAGCCATGAGAAAATACGGATGTGGAACCCAAAGTGGAGGAATCAATTAATGCCAAAATGATTCCCTTAGAGGGCTAGAGAGGCTAGTGTGAGAATGTGACAAGCTTATAGAAATTTTTTCATGTTTTATCACCAAGAATCGAACCACGAAGTCAGAATATCCATCTAAGTAGAAGAAATTCAGGTGTCTAGCATCAAGGAATATTTGAATAATCTTGTGCAATCTAAAATATTCCCTTGGTGGTTGATTTTTGAAAATGTCGGAATCATGCCCATTTTATAGTCATTTTTCATATAATTTCGGAGTGAGTGGAATAATTTGCTCAAAATGTGCATCAGAGCAACATATTGTTTGGCCATCTTCGGGAAGAAATCATTGAGGGAATTTTCAAGATGGCTGAGGGTCCAAAATTTGATAGTGTTAGGTCCCTATGCTACTAGTGTAACCACTTATTGTTATTAGTACAACCCCCTTATTATATTGTTGTGCCCATGTAGTCTCCATATTGCTATAATTGTGCCCCATAAAATCCCACTATTGTTATTATTGTACCCTTACATTATTATTGTTATGTTGGCTCTAATTATATTATGACCCCCTAGACTCTTATATATAGAAAAGAGGTCTTGTCATTTGTGTCATCTAAGAATTGTTCATTTTTGTAATGTTAAGGAGGTTTCCCCCTCAAAGAGACTTATTTCTAATATGTTCATTTATCTTTTCTATCTTTTTGTGTGTTGGTTACATAACATTTCGTATCAGAGCTTCAGATTCTAGGGTTACACTTCTCCAAAACAAGTCAGCATGGAATTTTTTCTATAACTTCTTTTCTGCGATGTTTCAGAATCTTAAAAAAAAACTCATTTGAAAAGAAATTGCCCTGAAACACTCATCTAAATTTCAGATATTGTCTCGCTTTATTTTTGGAGATATAAGCTGAGGAAGTTAGGGTTTCTGCAAACTCCCAAATTACATTCCAAATAAATGACCAGGGGAAAATCGTCATAAACTTTGTTCTGAGCATCAGATTGAAATTGTGTAAGAAGTTTGAGAAAGAGGACTTCCTTTAGTTTTCTTTATATTAGTTTCAAGTACTAAGGTCGAAACAGTGAGACATGGCAAGTCATGCAAGTTTTCTCTACTGAACTAGTCTATAATCAAGTCACCGTGGAAGATTTGGCATAACTCTTTCTTGGATATTCAAATTCTAGTCAAACCTGTGGGGTTCAAAAGAGAAATCAGAGGGATACCACAGGAATAAATTTCAGAACTTGGAGATCTGAAATTAGAGAGTTATAGTCATTTCAATATTAAGATCCTAAAATCATGAAAAATTGAGATGACAAAGCTTGATGGAAAGGATCCGGTAAATTGGATACTACAAATGGCGAAATATTTTGATTAAATGGTGTACCACTTTTACAAAAGGTATGTATTGCATCATCATATTTAGAACAAGATCAATTTTTATGGTATAAAGGGCTTTGTTCTCCTAAATCACTTGTTACATTGTCAATTTTCACGAAGGAAATTATAGCACATTATGAGGATACAAAAAGTAACACCTTCTTTAGAGCAACACCACTACAATTGGACGAAAAAAGAGAAAAAGGGATTTGTTACAAAGTGGAAAGAAAAATTATGGCAACAAGGAAGTCTACCCCTCACAACTATAAAGATTTAAGTTTTGTTTCTCATAGCTTTCCACAACCTACAAGGGTTACACCACAACAATTGGAAGAAAAAAGTGAAAAAGGGCTTTGTTACAATTGTGATAAAAAATACATTAAAGGTCATCAGTGTGCTGAGAAGAAATTATTTTACATCGATTGTGGAGAGGAGGAAGAAAAGGATCAAGAAACTTCAAAATAAGAGCACATACACCAGGAACTAACCCCAGAGAAAGAAGAAATGAATCCGACCACATCTTGTAAAGCATTGGAAATAATTACTACTCAAAATCTTAATATAGAAGAACATATCAAGAAGAAAAAGGTTCAATAAGTGAAAAACCATATCAAGAAAGAATAAATGAATTCAACCACATCATGTAATGCAATGGCAGGAGTTACCACTCCTCAATCTCAAAAGATAGAAGGACATATCAAGAAGAAAAATGTTTAAGAAGTGAAAGATCACATAGAGCATGAAGAAATGAATCCGACCATATCTTGTAATGCATTATAAGAAATTACCACTCCTAAAACTCTCAATATAGAAGATATATCAAAAAGAAAAAGATTCAAGCAGTGAAAGATCACAATGAGCATCAACAACAAGTTCTCCAACTTTCAAAGGATAACACCACTTTGGTGCAGAATCGAATGAAACAATAGGCACATCAACATGACAATGAAATAAGTTTTGATGTAGGCGATTGGGTATTTTTATGGTTACATACATACAAACAAATGTCCCTCAAGAAAGCTATTTATGAGAAGGAAATGTTGGCAATACTACACACACTTAAGAAATGGTGACCTTACCTAATTGGAAGACACTTCAAGGTAAAAATGGATCATGATAGTATTAAATACATTTTAGAAAAAATATTATCCTTTGAAGAGCAACAAAAATGTGTCACAAAGATGTTCGGTTATGACTTTGAAATCAACTACAAAAGAGGGAAGCAAAATGTTGTGGCATATGCACTCTCAAGAAAGGATGAGGATATGGAAGCACTTTTGTGTGCCATTTCTATTATCCAACTAGATTGGATAAAAGAAACAAGGTATGAATGCAAGAAGGATGAAGAAGTGTGGCCACTCATTCAAAAGTTGCAAAAGATCCCAGTTAAAACCATATTGCTAGAACTTGATGAGGAAGGAAAAACCATTTTGGAACCTGGAGCAGTCATAGGAAATAAAACCTAACAGCTACGAAATCAATCAATTTCAGAGTATCTGATCAAGTGGAAGAACTTACCTGCTAAATATTTCACATGGGAGGACAAGAATTTTATATAGAAGCATCAAGAACTACTCAAGCATTGAGGACAACAATTTTTGAAGGAGGGGGGCATGTTGGGTCCCTATACTACTAGTGTAACCCCGTATTGTTATTATTACAACCCCCTTATTATATTGTTGTTCCCATGTAGTGCCTATATTTTTATTAGTATCCCCCATAAAAGCCCGCTATTGTTATTATTGTGCCCTCACATTATTATTGTTATGTCAGCTATGATTATACTATAACCCCTTAGACTTCTATATATAGAAAGGAGGTCTTGTCATTTGTATCATCTAAGAATTGTTCGTTTTTGTAATGTAAAGTAGGTTTCCCTCTTGAAGAGGCTTATTTATAAGGCATTCTTCTATCTTTTCTATATTTTTGTGAGTTGGTTTCATAACAGATGCTGTCGAAAAGGGAAAATTTTTATAGTCGTTTGACATATTTATTCTTTTGAACGCAATTCTGCTAACATCACAGAAGTAAAATATTTTGGTTAATTTTGGTAACTGAAGAGATTTGGATCAGGGAGAGACAAAAGTTGTGACATGTGTAGGTGATTGTGCTTTGTGGCCCAATGGCAAGTGACCATATGGCACAATCAGGTAGTGCCACATGGTACCCATGGAATGACCAATTAGGTATGTGACCAAGCAGTTCAAATTCTTTTGGTTGGTCACAAAGAAAGGACCTACCCAGATTTTATGGTCACAGTCTCAATCAACCACAAAATGTAACATCACACAAGGTCAACAAGGGTTGGACCTGCACGGGACGGTCAATGGTCGGCCCCAAAATACACCATGAACAAAAATAATTTAATGACACACGTGTTATACAACAACTAGAAGTCATAACAGTGGGACGATGTATAAGTTACATTTCCAAAAAAATTGGTTAGCACCAAGAAAAATATGTAGTGGTTTATGCAGTCAACAATGGGTCAGCAAGAGTCAACCCCGCACCGATCATCGACCTTGTCACCACTGGAACATTAGAAACGGTGCTTAAAAAACCATCTAATGGATGTTCATATGAAAATGATTCAATGGTTTCAATTCTTAATGTGGAAATGTAAAATCGAGAAAAATGATTGCATTGTGTAGCGAAAGTTTTCGATAACCGATAGTTCTGGTCACATATCATAGTGCAACTAAGGTATTTGAACTTGTGATGGAGGGAATAAAGCCCAAATCATGATGAATAATATTTTTTGTGTGTTACGGTAGACAAGTTTCTTGTAATGGGGGTCCAGAATTATAACAAATATAATCCCCATCAAGAGGAAGCATCCAAATGGAAGAAAGAATATTGGAACATGAACACTGATAATCCTGTTCCACTAAAATTTGAAATTTAATGTAATGGGCATTTGCAATACAATAACCAACAAACTAGACCTATTACAGCCTCACTCATATGAACATCAAAATGCATATACAACACAACATTCTACTTTTTCTTGGGTTAGAAGTTGTGAGTGTTGAAAGTGGTTGTTATTGACATCAAGGGTCATCCAAGTGAAAGAGAAATTTAAATAGTCAAATAACATATTATGATACATTACCAATGTTGTATGGAACTCCCTCTAATTCCATAGGAATGAGGAGATATGAAATATTTTTTAATATGACCCAACCAAAGTAGAAGTAGGCCCCATTTGGACACCCTATATTTGAAGGCATATTTTATCCAATTACCTAGATCAAATGGTAGCATAAGATATATGGTTAGAAATCTTATTCCAATACATTTCCAACAGTATATGAAACTTTATCTAAATCCTCATGGTTTAGGAGAAATGAATGTTTTAATATTCATTGTACATTACAACAAGATAGCCCTAACCTAGCATCGAAACACACATAAATATATGTGAGAATGAGCATACCTAACAACCCGACTCAATTATTTTGTTATTGTTTTAGGAGAGCTAGGGAGTAGGTCTGAAATTCATACCTCATGAACTAAGAATAAATGAAGTGAATTTGAGTTCATGCAGTTTTCTATGGAAGGTTTTTGGCACATTATTTTGAAGGTGTTTTCGCATTGATCTTGGGGAGATTTTTTCAAATGTTTGAGTTCTTTTTTTCAGGGATGAATATTTTTTTTTTGAAAGACGAGTTTAAGGGAGTGACTTATGTGGTTTGAAAGTTGAGTTTTAGAGGACACGCTCTGTTGCTTGAAGGCCAAGTTCATGGTTGAGTTTTGTCTTTGAAGATCTAGTTTGGGCTTGATTTGAAGTACATGTTCTAGTGTATTGAAGTCTCAATTCATGTTGGAGCCAACAATTACTGTAAGTTTTTGCTTACAAAGGATTGGTGTCCTCACAAGAGAATGAAATAGATGAAACATTGTTTCACCTCTTAACCCATTGTAGATGAAAGAAAGGAAGTAGAATAGATTTCTCCAAATATTATTCTTGGCCCCAATGATATCATTTTATCACATCTTTCTAACAAAGATAAATCTTTGAAGATCTCAAGAAAATATCTCTCAAACACAAAACCATGTGAAGAGTTGATTAATTTTAGATGTTATAATGACCTAAGAGACAACCATCCTCTAGTTGCTTGCTAGAAAGATTAAAGATCACTAGGAAAAATGTATTCCCTCATGTCAAATATTTTCCTTGACATTATCAATGGTGTCTGAGCTCTCCACCTCAAAATTATGGTTTTGCTACTCAAAATCTCACTAAATCTTTGTAACCCACCTCTAAGATGAAGTAAAATATAAAGCATAAAATGGTCTTGGATGGTTAATAAATTAAGGCCCATCCATCCTCCAATTGCTTTCTAACAAATTTTAGTTTTCAATATTTTAGCTTTTAAAGACAATTTTAAAGGAATGAGTTATGTGGTTTGAAATATAAGTTTCAGAGGATATGCTCTATTGTTTGAAGGCCAAGTTTAGGGTTGATTTTAGCCTTTGAAGATCTAGTTCAGGCTTGATTTGAAGTCCATTTTCTGGTGTATTGAAGGCTTGGTTCATGTTGGAGCCAACAATTACTATAATTTGGTGCTTACAGAGGATTGGTGTCCCCACAGGGGAATGAAATAGATTAAACATTTTTTTGCCTCTTAACCCCTTTCAGATGAAGGAAAATAAGTAGAATAGGTTGTCCTAAATATTATAATTGGCCACAATTCTATCATCTTATCATTGATTTCTAACAAAGAGAAATATCTGACGATCTCATGAAAATTTCTCTCAAACACAAAAACAAGTGAAGAGTTGATTAATTTTAGATGTTATAACGACCTAAGAGACAACCATCCTCTAGTTGCTTGCTAGAAAGCATAAACATCACTATGTAAAATGTATTCCTTCATGTCAAATATTTTCCTTGACATTATCAATGGTGTCCCAACTCTCCACCTCAAAATAATAGTTTTTCTACTCAAAATATCAATAAAACTTTGTAAACCACCTCGAAAACAAGGTAGAAAATAAAGAATAAAATGATTTTGTATGGTTAACCAATTAAGACCCATCCATCCTCCAATTTCTTTCTAACAAATTTTAATGTTGAATCTTTACTTTCACATTGTCAATCATTGTCAATTAAATCCCTAACTCTTTCCAAAAAATGTCTTCACATATATCTACTCGTTACAAAACTAATGATGAAAAATAAACCTAACCTATAAAAAAATGCATGACAAAGTCAAACAACAGTTGCAATAAAGAAATTCATAGAAGTAAGAGATAACATTTCCTTGTCTATCCCTATAACTACAAACAAACTTCATTTCCAACACCAGTGTTAAAGGTAAATCCAATAAAAAATGTTTGACAATCTATAAAGTTCCAAAAGATACTAAGTTCATGGAAAATAACTAAAGGACATTTTACTAAATAATCGTACTCCTCAGGGTTGTTTCAAATGCAATGAAAACTAAAACTTGCTACCATTGAGTAAGGCATACCAAGGTATCTCTTTTTCATAGTTTTTCTTAGCTTTGAAGTTTCCATCATGCATAGCCAAAGTGCTAAACATGTAATCATTTCATGTATTGCAAAATTTTTGTGAAAACTAATTTAGGCATATTTTACCAAAAATTCCTACTCATTCAGTTATTTTAAACAACCAAAAATTAAAATAAGTACCGTAAGATAATACATACTAAGGCATATTTTTTATTAGTTCCATATTTTTTTGAATTTCCCTTTGGGCATAGCTGAAGGGCTAAGCATGTAATCATTTTTTCTATTTCAAGTGAAAAAATGATTTTGTTCCTGTTTTGAAAAAAGAGGATAGACTACTAAGGAAAACAACTCAAGAATAAAAAAGAACCTAAAAGAAGAAAATAAAGGATCCATATAAAGATGATAACAACTAATTGTGAAGACAACACAAAAATATACATATGATTACCATACCTTGTAAGTAAAAGTAGATTTAACAAATTGGAATAGATTCTCTTCAACTCAATGTAAAATTGGATGGTGAAATTATTAAAAAATAAAATGCAAAGGTATACCATAGTATGCAACTGTCGTGAAGACAACAGAAATAACATTTTATCATAATTATTCAATACAACACACGAACTCTTGAATATGACAACATAACAAAATTCCACAAGAATGATTCCATTTCAATTCTTGTTGCACTTCCAATCAATCAAACTCACAGTTCACATCAATGAGAAGACTGCTATGAAACCAAACTTGATCCAAATCTCTTTAGCTACTAGAATTATCCAAGATATTTTACTTCTATGATGCTAGCAGAATTGAATTTAAAAGAGCATGATATACCACTTGTGCTTATTGTAAAGAATATGAAACATAACAACAACCATCAAACCAATGAGCAAAAACACATTGATAATGGAGTTCACGCATCGTGGGTTATGTCTCCGGGCCTAGTGTCAAGAGAGTGGAGGTCACTTCATTCATGCTACAAGGTGATCATGAATACATAGTACATTCTTTATCATTACAAGGAAAAATACATTTAAATTGAGTGGTGTGTCTCTCCATGCGATTTTCTCCCTACAGGAACCCTCACTCAAATGGGTCCTCCTTCAACATGAGAAGCTAAAACAATTTCACATAATCTGGCAACAAGTGTCCCTCAACATAATGGTAATCAGAGATCTCAACAATAAAGACACCATCTTAAGAAATCATGAAGAAAGACATAACATGACTACATCATACACCTCCACTTTTAAAGATTGCCAAAAAATTAAGACCTCAGTTGCTGAAATGGGCTACACCATTTAATTCTAGTGATGAGTGGTGTAAAATGAAATGTAAACTTTTCTATTCTGACACCGTCAAATTTCGTACCCTTGGGAATCTTGAAGATTCACCTAGAGATTCATTCTGGAAGATGGTTAGGTAATCTATTGCTCATATGAATATTTGGAGCACACTAATGTGCTCCTTGTGAAATTATGTGAGAAATGACTATAAGGTTGACAGCATTTTGCCTCGGTAAAAAATTTGCCTCCAAAGGAATCTTTAAGATTCCACAAGATTCTCCAAAGATTCTTTGTCACTGGGCACGTACATTTATGTTGCTCAAATGAATATTTTGTCTGCATGGATGGACTCCAGGTAAGAAAACTTGAAAAAATGACTATCCTCTTGTTGAATTTGGTCACTGGCACCTCTAGACCTCAAGGGAATCTTTTAAGCATCTTGAGATCCTCCACATTCAGGGTTCCACACACTCTGTCCTCTCATGGCTCCTTCAAATAGAAAGTTCAAGCATATATGTATGTTTACGAGTGGATTAAACAAATTTTGTCATTTGGCCTAACAGTGAAAGAGTCATTAATAGTGAGAGTGGTTGGGGGTTCAATATTCCCGCACCCCACATAGTATATACAGTGTTGTACTCATGTTTTTTTATGGCATGTGGTTGGGTCCATTGGAACTACTGCCATATATTTCGAAATGTGGAGGCACCCAAGAGGCAGGCTAGCTAGATTGAAGCTTCACTGCCTCCAAACTGCACCATGTGTCATCTTTATGGAGGTGGGGTCAGGTCCACCAGCGTTCAGGCCACCCAATACATATAATATGCTTTTATATGGTGGGTTTCGGCATGGGTGGTGACCCGCTAACCCTTCTTTGGGTTTTTTAAAATATAACAATGTTCTTCGGTTGGGTGAGTGGGCTTGGCTCGCTTACCATTTTTAATAGTTTTTTTTTTTAAACTTGGCCATTTTTAAATCTGCCGAAAATAAGGATAATTGGAAAAATTAACCATCCTACAAATTCACCCGCATTGCTGGACGAATTATGTGCATAGGGTCTCTTTGGATTTCTCACCTCATAAAACTTGGCCACTTGGTTAAGTTTGAGCAAAACTTTGACCACAAATAGCATGACCATACAAACTCGGATTTGAGTGTCATTTGCATAAAATCGTGCTACAAAAAGGAAAAAAAGAACATAATAAATAAATCTATACTAAAAAATAAAAACACATTTTAAAATTCTATCATTATAAAGCATCAATTTCCAGCTAATTAATTTCTAAAGTACATAAGTTCTTGCAAATTATGATAAATGCTTTGTTGTATATTTTTTTAAATGTGTTAGAGTAGTTGTGCTTGCAAAACATTTATTATAATAATCATTTGTGATATTATACTTATTTCTTTTATTGAAATATATGTTAATTAATAGATGCTATGATAATCTGTAGAAATAAATGGGATGATGTTAAATTGAATATCAATTTTTCACATAAATTTGCACATAAAATAAGTTAATATCAAATTCAATTTGTTTAAAGTGTAATTGTTATATACGATCTTTGTGTATGGGTTAAATGATTATATGTGTACAAATAAAAACATATACACAAAATAAACTATAATCACAAACATTTGAAATTCTATCATAAAACATAAAATTGTAATTAATTATTAGAATATATTAACTCAAAATAATTGTGATTTTAAAATACACACATTGAATAGCGGTGGTTAAAAAAAAAATACATTTTCATTCATCATGTCATGGTCATTTACCAAAATAAGTGAACTTTTCTTAAATTGAGCATAGATAAGCTATGTAAAAATTCAATTCATTTGAAGTGTAATCTTGCATTTCATACTATCCATGCTTAAAATCATGATATAAATTATTTTATCAAGTTATTCTAACACCAGTTTTATTGTGTTCAAGAATTTATTAGACATACAAACAAATCAATACATTACATAAAATAAAAACACAAACATCTGAAATTTTACCATCATAAAACATGGATTTGTAAGTAATTATCAATATATATTGATTAAAAATATTTTTCAAAGATGCATTGAATAGTGATACTTACCAAAATCCATAGCCATTCATGATGTTATGGTCATTTGGAAAAATAAATGAATTTTTGTTAAACTAAATGCTAATTTGAACATATATAGTTTAATACACATTCAATTAATTGGGACTGTAATTCTTCCATATTTTATTTATGTGTGTAAAATAATCATAAAGGTATCAAGTCAATAGACAATTTCGGCAATGACCTTCCATACGAGATATTCTAATGAAAGCCTTGTGTTCTAAAACTATACACAAGAAAGAGCATAAACAAACAAGCAGATACATTTCATAAAATAAAAACACAAACATTTAAAATTCTATCATCATAAAACATCAACTTGTAACAAATTATAAAAATCATATTAATTAAAAATACTTATAAAGAATATTGTGCATTGAATATTGGTGCTTACAAAATTTCAAATTCATTCATGATGTTGAAAAAATAAGATTTTATTAAATTAAACAGGAATTTAAAGATTCAAAAGTTAATAAACAAATTCTACTCATCTAAAAGTAATTATTGTATATGATATTACATGTGTAAATATATTATACACAAACAAACAACCACACACAAAAAAGAGCACAACAAAAAAATACATATCGTAAAATAAAAGAACATAAATTTAAAATTCTATCATCAGAAAACATCAATCCGTAAATTAATTTTTGTATTTCATGTTTATTTTGTTTGTATTTATCATCATCATGAGGGCCATTTGATATATTTTTAGTTTTACATTGAATTATCGCGGTTAAAAAAATATTCATGCTCATAGTCACTTCTGATGTTGTGATTATTTGTATTGTTGAAAAGTATATATTGATTAAAAGAAATCATGAAAACTTGTGATTTTCAAACTTACCAAAACTGGTGATGATTCTTACAAGGAAAATCTATAGTCATTGTTACTTGTGGTATTGTCGTGGTCATTTGTATCTATAAAGTTTATTGACTAAAAATATTTGTGAAAATTTGATTTTGTACTAAATAGATTTAACAAGTTATAAACTCCACCCATTTTGTAGCATAAAAAATTACCTAACTAATGCACTAATTATGAACTTACAATCATTGAATTAAATAAAAAAATTGATTAAAATGTAAGATAAGAATATATTAATTAAAAAATCAAATTAAATATTGATAGGGGAACTATGTCAAGATGACGAGCTCGGTGCGATGGCTAGGGTTTCCCAATGTTTTCTCTTTCCTTATGTAGTCATGATTCTTCAAACATCAAATCCACCTTTCGCGTCATTGCTAGGATACAATCTCACTACTCACGGGTCTAATAATGGATTTTTTCAATGGAGTAAATATCGGTTTCAGTCTCTTGTGCGGGGATGGAGAATTATAGCCCCAGCTGTTGATAGTATCATTCACCAGATCGTCGATGCAAAGTATTTGCTCACCCCGTATGTACACAATGGCATAGAAGGAAGCAAAGGGAATCACATTCATGATTTGGGAATGGGCCTATGTAGGATTAAGGTGACTCTAGTGCAGAAATCTTATAATTGTCTGTTCTTAGTCACAAGGCAAATATCGGTCAGATTTAAAGGCAAAATGTTGGCTACAAAAGTGAATCTTCTACATCTAGCACTCTATTTCATATATCTATTGTTAAAGATACTGGATCTGGATATTCTCAATCCCCTCAGCACATTAGGTTTTCAAAATGGAGGAGTAGTGTTAGATCTAGAGAGTCTACTTTGGTTTTTGCAAATTTAGATTTTTACTCCATCAAAGTGGGTGGATTTAGTGGTCTGGACATCATTTATGAAGTGAGTACTTCCATGCAAATCACTCTCACTCTTTCCATCTGCACACTTATCCATTGATTAGACTAAATATCTGTGTGACTGTTAAGTATGGGCACTCAATCTAGTAGCCTACCAATTTTTTATCAAATACAAAAATGGAAAATCAATATTATTTTGGGTTCGGGCCACAGATCATGTCAAACAATTAAAGCACAAAATCATGCTTACTCTAGGTATCCCTATGCTCCTACAACGTCTGATCTTTGGAGGGAAATCCATCCAGGAAGATGTGATGTTACAAGATTATAACATCCTCATGTCATCCACCATATATTATACTTGAAGCTTCGGGGAGGATCACCTCGACCAAGAAATTCAGACATCATAGGGGAAGTGTCCAAATCTAGTATTCACAAAGGAGCAAAATGAAATCAAGGGCAAGTTAATGGAGGCTTTTTGTTCTTACATATCCTCAAAGGAATTTGGTTCCTCAACAACACCAAATCCGACACACAATATACCCAACCCCTACATAGTGGAAAAACTAAGTGAATTCTGAGTAATCACAGTAGATCTACCATAAACAAATTATTTTTTCAAAACATATGAATCTAAAGCAATACCATGCAGATTCAACAATTTTGGCCAAAAAGAGTGGATCTCTTCCATTGGATATTCATAAATTAGATGATAAATTGTGAGATTCACCTTTCCTCCATGGGCTTTTTCATAGTAAAATTTGCATCGTGAGAGGATTGTGAATATATATTGTAAGGCAGTCCATGGTCTTGGGGCTTTGAGGGACCTTTTGTCACCCCTTGGTTCCCATATTTCAATGCTAATATAATGGTAGTATCTAAAATGTCGGTTTTCTTTAGATTGCATAATCTACCCCTACAGTTATGGATCCATAAAGTGATTGAATCCATTGGGAACATATTAGGGTGATACATAAATAAAGATACACAATTATTGACGAACAAATCTACACAATTGCCAGAATTTATGTGGAGGTGGACCTCAACAAAGGATTGTCGGATTATATTCTCTTGACGGACAAGAAGAAGTGCTCGACACAGTTCCTAGATTTTGAGAACACAACATTTAGATGCTGAATAAGACGACAAATGGGACATCCTCAAAATTCATGTCTTGATGCCAAGAATGCACTTGAAATGAGGAAGAAAGCAAGAAATAAACCCAAGAGATGGCAATTCCCATAGCAGTTGCCTAACGAAGAAGAGAATGCTGAAGAAATGGATCCTCCTACCAATGAGGAAGCCGAAAATACACAAGAAAATGTATAAAGGGGGAGCGTTAATCATGAAGTTCCAGGAACTCCAACACACACATTGAGGAAAGAGATTTTTGTGTGTTGTAGAATTTGTAGACATAGAAACACAAACAAGAGCAAAGACAAACAAGTAAACACATTACATAAAATAAAAACACAAAAATATAAAACCCTATCATCATGAGACATGCCTTTGTAACTAATTATAACTATATATTAATTAAAAATACTTATAAAATAATTTGATTGTCAAATATGCATTGAATAATGATACTAACAAAGAAAAACATGGTCATTTGCAAAAATAAATAAAATTTTGTTAAACTAAATGCTAATTTGAACATATATAGTTTAATACACATTCAATTAATTGGAAGTGCAATTCTTGGATATTATATTTTGTATGTAAAATCATCATAAATTTGACGCGTATCAAGTCAGTAGTTAATTTTGGAAATGACCATCCATACACCATATTCTAATGAAAGTATTTCTAGTGCTCTAAAGTTTACATAGAAACAAGAGAATAAACAAACAAACACATACATTACATAAAATAAAAGCACAAACATTTAAAATTCTGTCATCATAAAAATTCTATCTAATTATAAAAAATAATTAATTAAAAACAATGTTCATTGAATAGTGGTGCTTGCTAAAATTCAAATTCATTCATGATGTTGTTTTCATTTGTAGAAGAAACAAGATTTTATTAAATTAAAATGCAAACTAAAGATCAATACTTTAGTATACAAATTGTACACACTAGAAAAGTAATTACTGAATATGATATTACATATGTGTAAAAATATTATACACATACAAACATAACAAACAACCAAAGGAAAACAAGAGCACAACAAAAAAATACATAACATAAACTAAAACCACATACATTTAAAATTCTATGATCATAAAACATCAATTTGTAAACTAATTTTTAAATTCTATGTTTTTTTTGTTTGTATTTTATCATCATCAAGTGGTACTTTTTATATATTTTTAAATGTTCATTGAATGATTGTGGTTTAAAAAAAAATCATGGTCATAGTCCCTTGTGATGTTGTGATTATTTATATTGGTTAAAAGTATATATTGATTAAAAGCAATCATGAAAACATGTGATTTTCAAACTTACAAAAAATGGTGATGATGCTTACAAATAAAATCGATGGTCATATATTTTTGTGTTATTATAACAAGTTATAAACTCCACCCATTCTATACCACAACAAATTAATTAACTAATAAATTAGTTATCTATTTCGTTTAAAGTGGCGTTGTTCATCATTATTAATATCAGTTTATTTAAACAAATTATTAAATTTATAAATTTATTTTTAAGTTGGAAATGGTTTTATGTTAAAATTTTAAGTGAATTACAAACAAAATTTTGAAATTTTAAAATTCATGGTGTATATATATATGTGATTTTCTTTAAAGTATTAATATTTGGAATGTTAAATAAGATATACATTCATTTAAGAAAAAAATATAACCTTCACAAAAACTTTTTGAAATGAATTTATAATCAAATTTAAAATTATTTATTTATTACTAAATTATCATTAAAAAGACATTTACATTAATGGAAATTTATTTATTAAACTTCAAATAAAACTTTAAAAAAAAAATCAATATATGTATATATATATGGGAGTTCAAACAATGAGAATATATATATATATAT
>APFE030138212.1:35001-50381 GCA_000404065.3 Pinus taeda | reverse complement strand
CATTTTTGGCAAAGGAAGAAAGACCAGGGTTTTGCAGTCCTTTTTGGGATTCCTGTGGTTACATGTATTGATGGTGTGTTTCTCTTTGTACTTGTAAGTTTGTTATGTGAATCATTTTCTTACTTTTTCTTCTGCAAATTAGGCAAATGAAGTGTTAAGGTAGAACTCATGGTTGCTATGCTCTACCTTTAAGTTTGCTTAATATCAATGTTTTCAGCTGTTTAAGGAGAATTCAAGGTGATTGCTTGCTCTCCTTAGCTCCTATGCAAGACCACAAAATTACTTATGTTATTTATATGCATGTAGTACCTGTAATCCTTCAGATTTACTTATGTTTGTGAGTGGCTTACAGTACCTGTGGTGGTTCAAACTTACCTCAACTGTTGAACAGAGATTGATACTACTATGCATGCCTGAAACTGTAAAATCAGCTCCCTCTATTTCTATCATTTCATCGGAAAAATATGGTTTAGGATTATGTGTTGCTTACATCCATATCCATCAAATTCCACTTTCTGCTAGAAATTAATGGCTGAAGATTCTGTTGTCACAACCCTCTACACCTAATTTCCTCCTCTCCTCCCCCTCCCCTTCACCACTTCAACTTTAGTTCAAGCTGTCTCATTTCCTTTTGTAGGCCTCCAGAAGAGTAAAACATTTCTCTTTGATATTTCTCCATATACCCCCAGAATTTGGATCCATGAATTGGCTTGAATCTACCTCTTTGAAAGCTAATTGAACCAAGCCCCCTCCTATT
Source organism: Pinus taeda (assembly GCA_000404065.3). Lineage (NCBI taxonomy): Eukaryota > Viridiplantae > Streptophyta > Pinopsida > Pinales > Pinaceae > Pinus > Pinus taeda. Next base: position 49,624 of record APFE030138212.1, on the reverse strand, counting down.
ACTTTTTACGTGACAATTGGAGTGCTACAACCCCCTCACATATAACCTTACAAGCACTCCTCTATTTAAGATGTCCTAGGCACTAATCTACAATCAACCCAGAGGCTATCTCTAGGGAACTTTCTTGTCTCATGCTGTTGCATGGTGCAAGATTTAGTGACAACGTCTTTCTGGCGTCGTTTCCAGGGAACGAACTAGAATATTTTCCCCTGGGTACGACAAAACATTTCATTTCCTCTGTTAGGTGAGCATAGGAAGTGTGGGTTTAATATCTCTCACCTTGGTGAATCGACTGTCAAATTATGGTAAACATCCTCGCAACACCACTGTTTAAATATCAATTGTAAACACTCTGGAAACTACCTTTGTCAAGACATGGAAGAGACAATGGAAGAGAATGTTAGCTTAATAAAGAACTCGTTATATAGACTAATGAAACTAGAGTTAGAAAATAGAAGCCTTTGACGATAGTATTCCTCTTTCTCTAAAAAAGAGTAAGAAGGCAGGACGTATGAGGAAGAGGAGGATGATCTAGATGAGGATGAGATGGATAATTGCTATAGGTAGTTCGTCGATTTCATGATGGATCGAATCCACAAGATAAGTGCTCCTCGGTTATCTAGAGAGACATCACTGGGACATGACCAAAACAAAGACACTTCCTTCGAGGAGCCTCCCAGGCCAGCTGACAAGGGAAAGGGACTTCTAGATACAAATAGCTTTAAACCCAAAGTCCTCAAAGAAGAGAAGTCACCCTCCCCTTCTTGGCCAATCTATGAAGAAGCCAAAGAGCCAAGTGGTGTTTGTGGGTGCCACAACCAAAAATACATTGGTCAGAAGGCTGCATGTGAAGAAGAGTTGTTGTAAACATTTCTTTTCTATTCCAGGACACTATGGTTGAGTACATAATCATATTCTTCAATCAGCACCAAAGGTCATTTCATGAGCATCTAGTGGATTCCATATTTTTATATTTTTCACGTTGCATGCTTGTTCAAATTTTTTTCTTTTCAGTGGTATGAAGGCATGTGGTCCAGTACTTATGATGTCATAGCTCTATTGGAGAGTTGAACATACTTAAGTATTGTGCCTAAGTAGGATTGTACATAAATAAGCTCACCATCTGAGCATTTACTTTTCAATTGTTAGAATTTTTATTTCTACTTTTTCGATTCCGGAGGAAAGTCCCATGGAGATTTTGTTGATTAAAAAGTTCATATGTTACTGACTCCATGCCCAATGGTGAAGGATACTAGTCTACAGGTTCTTATCACCTTGCCTGCAAGGCACTGTCCTCAGTAGGAGCCAATGTTGTCACTCACTACTTTTTTAGTCACCAGTTGCTTCAAATGCCCAATAATTGTGAAGTCTGATGCTAATTTTTGGGCCACCGAATCTATTAGAGCCAAACCAAACCCTCTCCAATGTGTAGTCCTTGGAAATAGCTTTCCCGTAGTATATAGAATTCCAAAAAAGGGTTCTTGGATCAAAAGTTAGGGCCTATTGAAGAATTCCTTTGAAAAAGCCCAGCAAACCAAGAAAATGACTAAGTGTGGAGGCAAATCACAATCGCAAATCAGCTATAGGCGGAGGTTAGCAGGCAAGGAACACTAAATTAATGAAAAGCAATGATCTTCCAATCGTCGATATCACATATCGGCAGTCGACGGGTCTAGGCAGAGAATTTATCATAAACGGCTAGAGAACCCGTTGATTGAGATCCTGGAACTGCTATAGACCAAACCCTTACCTGATGTGGAAAAAATACTTCATTCCTTACCTATTAACCTTTGACAACTTATGACAGCCTTAAACGTCTTTCTCCCTGGAGAGAAAGAGCTTGCTTGCACACAGGATCACTTTGACCGATTCGTTGTGTCTCTAGAAAAAATCGGTTTCGAGACAGCTATTCTAGAATGACAACTGGGGCTCGGGCTAAGATATTTTGATTGTAACTCAAATCTCTCCCCCTATTCTTATAAATAGGGGATGAAATATATGACAGGAGCTCCGGAATTTCTCACCCAGGAGGACTGAACTTCGTGATACCATTTTTGTTCTAATTTGCTTATTCATGGGGGTTTTAGTGATATCATTGTTTTGTATGGACTGGTTATTGAACCTTTGGAGTTAAATAATATTTTCCTGTTGATTCCTAACATGATTAATGTGTAGTAGGTTTTCCCTTTTGTAACCTCATTTCACTGTGTATTTCTTCTCTAAAATAGTATTAAGACAATTGTTATGTTTCTTGCTGACAAATGGATTTGTCTTCACCGCTAAATAGAAGAGAGTACATGTGAAAGACCACATAATTACTTATGTTATTTATATGCATGTAGTACATGTAATCCTTCATATTTACTTATGTTTGTGAGTAGCTTACAGCACCCGTGGTGGCTCAGACTTACCTCAATTGTTGAACAAATATTGATACCCATTACTATACATGCTTGAAACTGTAAAATCAGCTCCCTCTATTTCTATCATTTCATCGGAAAACCATGGTTTAGGATTTTGTGTTGCTTACAACCCTATCCATCTAATTCCACTTTCTACTGGAAATTAGTGGCTAAATATTATGTTGTCACAACCCTCCACACCTAATTTCCTCCTTCTCCACCCCCTCTCCTTCACCACTTCAACTTTAGTTCAAGATGTCTCATTTCCATGTGTAGGCCACCAGAAGAAGAAACCATTTCTCTTTGATATTTCTCCATATAACCCCAACATTTGGATCCATGAATTGGCTTGAATCTACCTCTTTGAAAGCTAATTAAACCAATCCCTCTCCTATTAATTTTTACGTGACAATTGGAGTGTTGCAACCCCCTCACATATAACCTTACAAGCACTCCTCTATTTAAGATGTCCTAAGCACTAGTCTACAATCAACCCAGAGGCAATCTCTAGGGAGATTTCTTGTCTCATGTTGTTGCATGGTGCAAGATTTAGCGACAACATATCCAAAACAAGTGGGAACTTACCAATAGAAGTGTGGACTACTCCATTATAAGATTGTTGTATATATATGAGATTTTCATCCTAGGTCTTTAGATGCTTATGATCGTAAACCCTCAAAAGCTACACCAAAGTCATATTAACTACTTAAGTTTTCCCATCTGTCTGTGGATGGTATGTTATATACCTCTTTAACTTTGTGTCCATGTTCTCCCGCAATGTAGTTCAAAATGCGAAGAGAACTCTTGCATCCATGTCTAAAACGATACTCCTTGGTATCCCAAAGTGCACCCATACCTATCTTAAGAACAAGTTTGCTAATTCTTACCCACTTATGGTCTTTTTATAGTGCATTAGAACACACATTTTGCTAAAATTGTCATCTACCATGAACAAGTAGTCATGTCCCTTCCTGGTTGTTTCTAAACCTCCTATAAATTCCATGGAAATGATTTCCCAAGGATGAGTGGGTACGTTGTAAGGGATGATATAGACCTTATATCTTGTTACTAGGATTGCTTATACAACAAAGCATGCATCCTCTTATGAACATAAATACCTGCTCTTGCATCTTGGACCAATAAATGTACCTCTGCAAGTTGGACATTGTCTTCCCTACACAAAAGTGTCTTGCAACCTTGGAGGCATGAGTCTCTCTAGTCAACTACAATCACTCATCTTTTGGAACATAAAACTTTTTCTACCTATAGAGAAACCCATCCTCGAGATGGTAGTCAATGATGTTGTCACCATTGTGCACATGACTCTGGCTTTACAATTGCTGAAACAACTCCTTGAAGTCCTCATCCTCTGATTATGCCTCTTTGTATGCTTTATGGGTGAATGGATCCAAGCGCATTAGAGTTCCCAAAGTTGTGATCCTTAATGTGGGTGACCTTGAAATCATGTTGGCCAACTTGTTTGTGTTTCCTTTCTTGTACTTGATCACTAAATAAAACTATTATATAAACCCCATCCACTTGCAATGACTGGTATGTTGTAGCTTACTCTATGTTTGCAGGTATTGTAGTGGTTGGTGATCTATGTGGATTAATATCTCCTTTCCAATCAAATAATGTTTCTCCTTCTTGACAACTTACACTAGGGTGCAGAGATCCTTGTTGTAAGTAGGGTATTTAAGAAATGCCCCATGAAATATTTCAAAATAGTCGCATAGAAGGCTTCCTCCCTATAGAAATTTCTCTATAGATCAGCTAGCTCTGATACCATGTAGAAATTCTCACTGTAGATTAAACTGATTATGCAATGTACTAAAGAAAAATACTCAAGCTACTTCTACTATCAAACTTGTGAAAGCTTAATCGATTTTGAGCAAGATCAAATAGAACACATATAACAGAGAAAAAGATTCAATCACATATGAAAAATAGAAGAATACTCTGGGGAAAGCCTCAGCTAAAAACCCCACTATCTGTATTATCATACAAGTGGAAATATCTCAGGATTACATAAAGCTTTAGCTCACAAGCTATCCAACTCTTAGTACAATCCCTCACTGCTACTCATAGACAAAATAGACAACACATATGCCTTCCTTCAGTCCTCCAAGACTCCTATTTCCTTGCGCAGTTTCTCCTGGGTCCTCCAGCTACAACCTGTGTGATTCTCACTTCAACACACAACTTTGACCTCTGAAATAACTGCACAATCCTGAAGGAGTTAATTCCTTCTGCATGGATGAGTTTCCTTTATAGGAAAATTCCTCCAACTGATAGGATAATGTCCCTATCTTTAATCTCAATTGGGTCTCTGTCTGAACTAACATGCATGAGTTATTTATGAGAGAATATTCAGTTATCTGAAGAACACTAGTTGCATGCATGCATGCATTAACTGATTGAACTCACAATTAGTTCCTCCAACTATTTGGAACTAATGTAACTAGACTTAACTTAGTTAACTGACCTAACTAATTACAACTCATCCTTATCTCCTTAATTAATGGATAACTTCCTCAAGCAAAGGGATAACTATTGCATGTCTTCACAAAGACTTCATGTTTGAATTTCTCCAACTAATTAACTCAAGATGAATTAATTAATTATTTTTCAAACAACTAGTGAGACTAAATTCGAATTTTAATTCAAGGACAAATTAAAATTGGAATATATCCTGAAATGTTATTTATAGCAATGATATTTTTAGCATTTCTAATTTTTGCTATTTCCAACAGAGTTGGAGTATATCCTGAAATACAATTTATAGCAATGCTATTTATAGCATTTCTATTTTTAGCATTTCTTGTTGTTATTTTCAACACTCCCTCTCAACAATAAAGGCATTCAACTTGAACCCGGTCCTGAACCTTTGGAATGTTCTGCATGCAACACTTCTCTCAAGTGTTGTTGCTCTAGCAACTCCAGAAACAAAAAATATCCAACCCGAATCAGTATGATGCATCTGTCATCAAAGTCTCTAACTGTTATTGCCTCTGTCGATTGAAAACTCTGCACCTCTGTGCTCTTCAGTATCTGACTGCTCTTGCCTCTGTCACTTTGATATCTGACTGCAGAAATCCACACTACACCTCCTCTTATCATGTTGCATCGTGTTGCCCAATGTTGCACTGCAACTCATTTACTGAGAAGTAAGTAATGATATCCCAACTGACCTCCCTATTGGGCTAAAAATTCCCTCTGATGTTGAAGCTCCCTTTGCCGCTCCATCCCCATCCATCTCTACCCACTCAGCCAGTCCTACTACTCCTTGTCAGGGCTCCCATAGCAAGGTCTAATCAAAGAGGTTGGGTACCTCAAGGATCCTGCCCCTATTTCGGCCTTCTTGGGACTATCACTTCACATCGCCCCACCTCACACCTGGAGGTATGGATGCATGTGACCCCTCTACCCACTTGGCTTGAAATTTCCCCCTACTGGAGGTCTCTGCATGAGTGGATGCCTCCACTCTATCTCCTCTCAGCTTCTCTAGTTGTGGCTGCTCCACAACCTCCTGAAACTGCTTCAACAATTGTGGCTCTTCCACAATTGTCTGAGACTTCTTCTAGGACTGCATTTTGAGAGGTAATTTACTCTCCCTCTCAACCACCAAGTCTCTAATATTTTCCTTGCTCCTCAAGGATTTACATGCATCTTGAACCTCAAGAGCATATAGGTTATGTACCCGTGAACCAATCTGTTTCACCTGTCCCATGGTGATGTGTCTAAGGAAAACCTTTCCCTTACTGAAGACAACATCGTAGCCTTTGTCTTCAACATCGCGATCAATACCAAGTTCTTCTTCAGTCCAGGCACATACTTCACATTTGTCAAGGTGATAGAATCTCCATTCTCCCTCTGAAAAGAAACCGTGCCCACTCCTGAGACACTATATTTTTCATCGTTACCCATCTCTATGAGTATCTTGAGGTATTTCTCCTCTAAGGTACTAAATAAACTTTTATCATTGGTCATGTGGAATTAGGCTCCACTGTCAAGAAACCAACCACAACCCTTCATTGATGAAACCATGCATGCGATGAGGGTAAAATCCAATTTGAACTGAGAGGCCAATGCCTCACCTTCAGATCCTTCTAAGTATCCCTTCTTGGATTTCTTCAATGGACAATTAATTGTATAATGGCCCACCTCATGACAGTTAAAGCATCTCACTTTAGATTTTTCAATCTTCTTCCCACAATGAGAAGAACTCGATTTGGGATGAAAATCCTTCTCCTTCCCTTTCCTTGCCTTACTGGCTAAGGCTATATTTTCTTCATCATCCTTGGATGAAGAACCATCTCTGGTGCTCATCGTGATCTCCATTTCATGAGCATCTAGTGGATTCCATATTTTTATATTTTTCACGTTGCATGCTTGTTCAAATTTTTTTCTTTTCAGTGGTATGAAGGCATGTGGTCCAGTACTTATGGTGTCATAGCTCTATTGGAGAGTTGAACATACTTAAGTATTGTGCATAAGTAGGATTGTACATAAATAAGCTCACCATCTGAGCATTTACTTTTCAATTGTTAGAATTTTTATTTCTGCTTTTTCGATTCCGGAGGAAAGTCCCATGGAGATTTTGTTGATTAAAAAGTTCATATGTTACTGACTCCATGCCCAATGGTGAAGGATACTTGTCTACAGGTTCTTATCACCTTGCCTGCAAGGCACTGTCCTCAGTAGGAGCCAATGTTGTCACTCACTACTTTTTTAGTCACCAGTTGCTTCAAATGCCCAATAATTGTGAAGTTTGATGCTAATTTTTGGGCCACCGAATCTATTAGAGCCAAACCAAACCCTCTCCAATGTGTAGTCCTTGGAAAGAGCTTTCCCGTAGTAGATAGAATTCCAAAAAAGGGTTCCTGGATCAAAAGTTAGGGCCTATTGAAGAATTCCTTTGAAAAAGCCCAGCAAACCAAGAAAATGACTAAGTGTGGAGGCAAATCACAATCGCAAATCAGCTATAGGCGGAGGTTAGCAGGCAAGGAACACTAAATTAATGAAAAGCAATGATCTTCCAATCGACGATATCACATATCGGCAGTCAACGGGTCTAGGTAGAGAATTTATCATAAACGGCTAGAGAACCCGTTGATTGAGATCCTGGAACTGCTATAGACCAAACCCTTACCCGATGTGGAAAAACTACTTCATTCCTTACCTATTAACCTTTGACAACTTATGACAGCCTTAAACGTCTTTCTCCCTGGAGAGAAAGAGCTTGCTTGCACACCGGATCACTTTGACCGATTCGTTGTGTCTCTGGAAAAATCGGTTTCGAGACAGCTATTCTAGCATGACAACTGGGGCTCGGGCTAAGATATTTTGATTGTAACTCAAATATCTCCCCCTATTCTTATAAATAGGGGATGAAATATATCACAAGAGCTCCGGAATTTCTCACCCAGGAGGACTGAACTTCGTGATACCATTTTTGTTCTAATTTGCTTATTCATGGGGGTTTTAGTGATATCATTGTTGTGTATGGACTGGTTATTGAACCTTTGGAGTTAAATAATATTTTCCTGTTGATTCCTAACATGATTAATGTGTAGTAGGTTTTCCCTTTTGTAACCTCATTTCACTGTGTATTTATTCTCTAAAATAGTATTAAGACAATTGTTATGTTTCTTGCTGACAAATGGATTTGTCTTCACCGCTAAATAGAAGAGAGTACATGTGCAAGACCACATAATTACTTATGTTATTTATATGCATGTAGTACATGTAATCCTTCATATTTACTTATGTTTGTGAGTAGCTTACAGCACCCGTGGTGGCTCAGACTTACCTCAATTGTTGAACAAATATTGATACCCATTACTATGCATGCTTGAAACTGTAAAATCAGCTCCCTCTATTTCTATCATTTCATCGGAAAACCATGGTTTAGGATTTTGTGTTGCTTACAACCCTATCCATCTAATTCCACTTTCTACTAGAAATTAGTGGCTAAATATTATGTTGTCACAACCCTCCACACCTAATTTCCTCCTTCTCCACCTCCTCTCCTTCACCACTTCAACTTTAGTTCAAGATGTCTCATTTCCATGTGTAGGCCACCAGAAGAAGAAACCATTTCTCTTTGATATTTCTCCATATAACCCCAACATTTGGATCCATGAATTGGCTTGAATCTACCTCTTTGAAAGCTAATTAAACCAATCCCTCTCCTATTAATTTTTACGTGACAATTGGAGTGTTGCAACCCCCTCACATATAACCTTACAAGCACTCCTCTATTTAAGATGTCCTAGGCACTAGTCTACAATCAACCCAGAGGCAATCTCTAGGGAGATTTCTTGTCTCATGTTGTTGCATGGTGCAAGATTTAGCGACAACATATCCAAAACAAGTGGGAACTTACCAATAGAAGTGTGGACTACTCCATTATAAGATTGTTGTATATATATGAGATTTTCATCCCAGGTCTTTAGATGCTTATGATCGTAAACCCTCAAAAGCTACACCAAAGTCATATTAACTACTTAAGTTTTCCCATCTGTCTGTGGATGGTATGTTATATACCTCTTTAACTTTGTGTCCATGTTCTCCCGCAATGTAGTTCAAAATGCGAAGAGAACTCTTGCATCCATGTCTAAAACGATACTCCTTGGTATCCCAAAGTGCACCCATACCTATCTTAAGAACAAGTTTGCTAATTCTTACCCACTTATGGTCTTTTTATAGTGCATTAGAACACACATTTTGCTAAAATTGTCATCTACCATGAACAAGTAGTCATGTCCCTTCCTGGTTGTTTCTAAACCTCCTATAAATTCCATGGAAATGATTTCCCAAGGATGAGTGGGTACGTTGTAAGGGATGATATAGACCTTATATCTTGTTACTAGGATTGCTTATACAACAAAGCATGCATCCTCTTATGAACATAAATACCTGCTCTTGCATCTTGGACCAATAAATGTACCTCTGCAAGTTGGACATTGTCTTCCCTACACAAAAGTGTCTTGCAACCTTGGAGGCATGAGTCTCTCTAATCAACTACAATCACTCATCTTTTGGAACATAAAACTTTTTCTACCTATAGAGCAACCCATCCTCGAGATGGTAGTCAATGATGTTGTCACCATCGTGCACATGACTCTGGCTTTACAATTGCTGAAACAACTCCTTGAAGTCCTCATCCTCTGATTATGCCTCTTTGTATGCTTTATGGGTGAATGGATCCAAGTGCATTAGAGTTCCCAAAGTTGTGATCCTTAATGTGGGTGACCTTGAAATCATGTTGGCCAACTTGTTTGTGTTTCCTTTCTTATACTTGATCACTAAATAAAACTATTATATAAACCCCATCCACTTGCAATGACTGGTATGTTGTAGCTTACTCTATGTTTGCAGGTATTGTAGTGGTTGGTGATCTATGTGGATTAATATCTCCTTTCCAATCAAATAATGTTTCTCCTTCTTGACAACTTACACTAGGGTGCAGAGATCCTTGTTGTAAGTAGGGTATTTAAGAAATGCCCCATGAAATATCTCAAAATAGTCGCATACAAGGCTTCCTCCCTATAGAAATTTCTCTATAGATCAGCTAGCTCTGATACCATGTAGAAATTCTCACTGTAGATTAAACTGATTATGCAATGTACTAAAGCAAAATACTCAAGCTACTTCTACTATCAAACTTGTGAAAGCTTAATCGATTTTGAGCAAGATCAAATAGAACACATATAACAGAGAAGAAGATTCTATCACATATGAAAAATAGAAGAATACTCTGGGGAAAGCCTCAGCTAAAAACCCCACTATCTGTATTATCATACAAGTGGAAATATCTCAGGATTACATAAAGCTTTAGCTCACAAGCTATCCAACTCTTAGTACAATCCCTCACTGCTACTCATAGACAAAATAGACAACACATATGCCTTCCTTCAGTCCTCCAAGACTCCTATTTCCTTGCGCAGTTTCTCCTGGGTCCTCCAGCTACAACCTGTGTGATTCTCACTTCAACACACAACTTTGACCTCTGAAATAACTGCACAATCCTGAAGGAGTTAATTCCTTCTGCATGGATGAGTTTCCTTTATAGGAAAATTCCTCCAACTGATAGGATAATGTCCCTATCTTTAATCTCAATTGGGTCTCTGTCTGAACTAACATGCATGAGTTATTTATGAGAGAATATTCAGTTATCTGAAGAACACTAGTTGCATGCATGCATGCATTAACTGATTGAACTCACAATTAGTTCCTCCAACTATTTGGAACTAATGTAACTAGACTTAACTCAGTTAACTGACCTAACTAATTACAACTCATCCTTATCTCCTTAATTAATGGATAACTTCCTCAAGCAAAGGGATAACTATTGCATGTCTTCACAAAGACTTCATGTTTGAATTTCTCCAACTAATTAACTCAAGATGAATTAATTAATTATTTTTCAAACAACTAGTGAGACTAAATTCGAATTTTAATTCAAGGACAAATTAAAATTGGAATATATCCTGAAATGTTATTTATAGCAATGATATTTTTAGCATTTCTATTTTTTGCTATTTCAAACAGAGTTGGAGTGTATCCTGAAATACAATTTATAGCAATGCTATTTATAGCATTTCTATTTTTAGCATTTCTTGTTGTTATTTTCAACACTCCCTCTCAACAATAAAGGCATTCAACTTGAACCCGGTCCTGAACCTTTGGAATGTTCTACATGCAACACTTCTCTCAAGTGTTGTTGCTCTAGCAACTCCAGAAACAAAAAATATCCAACCCGAATCAGTATGATGCATCTGTCATCAAAGTCTCTAACTGTTATTGCCTCTGTCGATTGAAAACTCTGCACCTCTGTGCTCTTCAGTATCTGACTGCTCTAGCCTCTGTCACTTTGATATCTGACTGCAGCAATCCCACTGAATCCTCCTACTGCATCAATGTTGTTGTTGGTTCTATCTCCCAGCATTGCATCCACACTACACCTCCTCTCATCATGTTGCATCGTGTTGCCCAATGTTGCACTGCAACTCATTTACTGAGAAGTAAGTAATGATCTCCCAACTGACCTCCCTGTTGGGCTAAAAATGCCCTCTGATGTTGAAGCTCCCTTTGCCGCTCCATCCCCATCCATCTCTACCCACTCAGCCAGTCCTACTACTCCTTGTCAGGGCTCCCATAGCAAGGTCTAATCAAAGAGGTTGGGTACCTCAAGGATCCTGCCCCTATTTCGGCCTTCTTGGGACTATCACTTCACATCGCCCCACCTCACACCTGGAGGTATGGCTGCATGTGATCCCTCTACCCACTTGGCTTGAAATTTCCCCCTACTGGAGGTCTCTGCATGAGTGGATGCCTACACTCTATCTCCTCTCAGCTTCTCTAGTTGTGGCTGCTCCACAACCTCCTGAAACTGCTTCAACAATTGTGGCTCCTCCACAATTGTCTGAGACTTCTTCTGGGACTGCATTTTGAGAGGTAATTTACTCTCCCTCTCAACCACCAAGTCTCTAATATTGGCCTTTCTCCTCAAGGATTTACATGCATCTTGAACCTCAAGAGCATATAGGTTATGTACCCGTGAACCAATCTGTTTCACCTGTCCCATGGTGATGTGTCTAAGGAAAACCTTTCCCTTACTGAAGACAACATCGTAGCCTTTGTCTTCAACATCGCGATCAATACCAAGTTCTTCTTCAGTCCAGGCACATACTTCACATCTGTCAAGGTGATAGAATCTCCATTCTCCCTCTGAAAAGCAACCGTGCCCACTCCTGAGACACTATATTTTTCATCGTTACCCATCTCTATGAGTATCTTGAGGTATTTCTCCTCTAAGGTACTAAATAAACTTTTATCATCGGTCATGTGGAATTAGGCTCCACTGTCAAGAAACCAACCATAACCCTTCATTGATGAAACCATGCATGCGATGAGGGTAAAATCCAATTCGAACTGAGAGGCCAATGCCTCACCTTCAGATCCTTCTAAGTATCCCTTCTTGGATTTCTTCAATGGACAATTAGTTGTATAATGGCCCACCTCATGACAGTTAAAGCATCTCACTTTAGATTTTTCAATCTTCTTCCCACAATGAGAAGAACTCGATTTGGGATGAGAATCCTTCTCCTTCCCTTTCCTTGCCTTACTGGCTAAGGCTAGATTTTCTTCATCATCCTTGGATGAAGAACCATCTCTGGTGCTCCTCGTGATCTCCTCCTGCATCAGATCTGACCACAGTCGTTCCCAATCTGGTAGTTTCTCTCTTCCATTCACTAAGTCCTGGTAGCTATGCCAGCTCTTAGGAAGATCAAGCAGAGCAAGGCTCACCATATCATCATCGGTTGTCATGATTCCTACACTTCCAAGCTCATCTCTGCAGGTGGTGAGCTTGTTCAGATATGTAGAGATCGTGTCGCCCTTTTCACACTTGATTTTCTGAAGCTTGTGTTTTAGCGCAAGCTTCCTCTTATCGTTGTTGTTCTGATATAGATCCTTCAATGTCTTCCACATTGAAAACGGAGTCTCCTTCCCATGGAGTCTCGAGACAATATGGTCTTGAACTCCCTCCAAAAGAATCCTCCTCACTCTCACCACACACTTTTTCCATTCTGCCAATTCTTGGGCATTAGCTGCTGTTGGCTTGGGGACTTCTTGATCAATGAAGTCCTTCAAACCATTGTCTTCTAATACTGCTTCCATGCTATGTAATTCGAGCTACCATCCAGGGCATACTCAAGTCTCAAGCCATTAAACGCCATTGGTGAACTTTGAGATGTGATAAGAAATTGATTTTGTACCTGCAATCAAGAACTTCAAACTTCGAACTTTTCCCTTCTCAATATGTTGTTCACAACTTTAATCACCTTTGCTCTAATACCATGTAGAAATTTCTCTATAGATCAGCTAGTCTGATACCATGTAGAAATTCTCATTGTAGATTAAATTGATTATGTAATGTACTAAAGCAAAATACTTAATATACTTCTACTATCAAACTTGCGGAAGCTTAATCGATTTTGAGCAAGATCAAATAGAACAAATATAATAGAGAAGAAGATTCAATCACATATGAAACATAGAAGAATACTCTAGGGAAAGCCTCAGCTAAAAACCCCACTATCTGTATTATCATACAAGTGGAAATATCTCAGAATTACACAAAGCTTTAGCTCACAAGCTATCTAGCTCTCAGTACAATCCCTCACTACTACTTGTAGACAGAATAGACAAAACATATGCCTTCCTTCAGTCCTCCAAGCCTCCTATTTCCTTGCGCAGTTTCTCCTAGGTCCTCCAGCTGCAACCTGTGTGATTCTCACCTCACACACAATTCTGACCTCTGAAATAATTGCGCAATCCTGGAGGAGTTAGTTCCTTCTGCATGGATGAGTTTCCTTTATGGGAAAATTCCTCCAACTGATAGTACAATGTCCCTATATTTAATCTCAATTGGGTCTCTGTCTGAACTGACATGCATGAGTTATTTATGAGAGAATATTCAGTTATTTGGAGAACGCTAGTTGCATGCATGCATGCATTAACTGACTGAACTCAAGTTTAGTTCCTCCAACTGTTTGGAACTAATTTAACTGGACTTAACTCAGTTAACTGAGCTAACTAATTACAACTCAAATACAACTCATCATTATCTCCTTAATTAAGGGATAAATTCCTTAATCAAAGGGATAACTGTTGCATGTCTTCACAAAGACTTCATGTTTGAATTTCTCCAACTAATTAACTCAAGATGAATTAATTAATTACTTTTCAAACAACTATTAAGACTAAATTCAAATTTTAATTCTCAATTTTAATTCAAGGACAAATTAATATTGGAATATATCCTGAAATGCTATTTATATCAATGTTATCTTTAGCATTTCTATTTTTGGTTATTTCCAACAGAGTTGGAGTATATCCTGAAATGCTATTTATAGCAATGCTATTTATGTCATTTTTATTTTTAGCATTTCTTGTTGTTGTTTTCAACACTCCATCCATCAAGACTTCTCCCATAACATACATGTTTGGTCAATTTAGTGTGTCCTAAATTGCTATATAAATTGTCAATCCGGGAGTCATAAACTGCTGAAGTGAAGTGCACTATATATGCAAGATAACCGATTTCTTACTTCTTTGTCCTTTTTTATTTTTGATTTGTTTTTGGGTTTATCTTCTTGTTGATTCCCTAATGTGAGATGGCAATTCTAAAAATCAAGTATGGATATAAGTGT
>APFE030138205.1:0-27586 GCA_000404065.3 Pinus taeda | reverse complement strand
AAATGTCCATATCTTACATGCCATAGTCTTATAGGTGAAATACCTGTAGTCACTGCCCCTGCAAAATTAGAATGCCTTGGAATAATTGTCCCTTTCATCTGTAACAGTTTTCCATCTTCATAACCTTTCATGACTGTTTTCAAGTTCTGTTTCACTGAATTAATCTTCACTAAGCCATCTTCCATAATCACCTGATGTCCTGCTTGTCGAATCGTGACTAAAGAGAGAAAATGTTTCTTAAAACTGGGTACATACCATACATTGGAAATCATTTTTTCTCCAATGCCAGGGAGAAAAACTTTTACTACTCCTTTTCCATAAGGAGTATGTTTTGTATCATCAGCAAGAAAAATGGAACTAAGTTGGAAATCTTGAAAATTCTAGAAAAAATCACGTCGACAAGTCATGTGCTGAGTTGCCCCGGAATCCAAGATGCAGGCATCTTCGTAGTCACTTCTAAGATGGGATGAAATTTGTGATGCTGGTGAGGAAGTAAAAACATATTCTGAGTTATCTTCATCTTGATCATTTGCAAATTGTGTTGAATGCTGCTGAAACTTGGGAATTTTATGTGATGTTCGACAGTTCTTCAGCATAATGGCCAACTTTGTTACATCTTCGACACACAATTTGACTTAAGTCTCTTCCTCTTCCTGAAGATTGTCCTATGCCTCTGATTGACTTCTATTTTGAGATCATCCTCTACCTTGATTATTATATCCTTGTTCTTGAAAATTGCCTCTTCCTTGGTTGTTTCCTCTACCTTGAAAATTATTTCGTCCTCCTCTGTTAAAATTGTTTCCTCTGTTTTGGCTTCGTCCTCGATTATGTGCTGCTTGATTCTGATTCCCTCTGCCTCTGCCTCGAGAACTGTCTACCGATGACTTACTAGTGCTGGCCTCTGTGAGAAAAATATCTTCACCAACTTTCTTCTTCTTCCCAAAAGTTTTATCATGTTGACTCAACATTTCATAAAGCTCATCAAACTTTAGTTTCTCTAATTTCCCAGTTACTTGTAGAGTCTCTAAAAAAAGCGTATAGGAAGAAGGAAGCCGAGCAATTACAATTGTGGCCATAAAGCTATCATCAATTGCGGGAAAACCAGCATTAATAATTTCTTCCCTGATATTCTTAAGTCTTGAGAGATATTCAAGAACATCACTGCCTTCAGTTAATTTTTGTTGCAAAAATTTTAATTGTAGATCGAATTTCTTTGAGTCAGGCTGAGTATCAAAGAGGTCTTTAAAAGTTTTCAAAGTAGTCCATGCATCTATAACATTTTCTATATGGACATACATTTCATCATTCACAAATGATTTAATAAGAGCTAAGGCTTTAGAATTCTTGATTTCTCATTTTGCTAGTGCAGCTGCATCTGTGGGTTTATTTGGTTTAACATCTCCATGACATATACCCTGCCATAATTCATTGTAAATGAGTGTGCTTTCGATGAGACGATGCCATGTTTTACAAGATTTTGTGCCTTCAAGTTTGTCGGAATCAGAAAACAAATTAATCAACTTAGACATTGTAGTGTTAAGACTTCACACCATGAATCAAGCTCCAAAATACTCAAGATGCGCAACACAACAAAAAGAAACGATGCAAAAAACAAACTATCGGGGCTTGGCCTTGACCCTCGAATAGTCGTCAAAACAGGAGAAAATTGGCTGAGCTTTGGACTTGGCTCTAGTCAATTTCTCAAATTTTTACAAGGCAACTTTCAAAATTTGACTTTTTACAATGATGCTTTTGCACAATATGGTAAAAAAGAAATTACCCCCCCTCAAAGTAAAATTACTTTGAGTTACAATGTGATGATACCAAAGAAATTCTTAAAAACAAATTGCCCAACACACCTTATCTCTCCAATTTACAAATTACCAATAAAACTTCTCATTACTCCAAAAATTTACAAAAAACTCCTTATTACTCCACAAACAATAAATTCCCAAAATTAAAAAAATCACCAAATCTCCCCAAAAGTATAATATTCCTTATCTCTCCCAAAATTACAAACAACCCAAAAACTTTATCACTCCATTAATGTTACAACATTAAAAAATATTTCTTATTGCTGGCATGCTGGCATGTTGCTAGTAGGCTGGCTCACACTGGCTTGACGTTGGGTCTATCTCCTTCTCTGCTCCCAATACAATTCGCCTTTGAATCGAATCACTGTATTCAAATGTAGACCTGCATCTTCACACATCTACCATTTAACATAACACCATCCAAAATATCAAATCTTATATGAGTTATGATTAGCTGCAAAAAACCTTCGAACTTCAAAGCTTCCTTCAACGAATTTGCCAGACATATGTCTCTGCGTTCTCCAACATTTACTGTTCCACTTAATAAACACAATTACTTCAACATCAACAAAAAATTGTTCACAAGACTAACATCACTCCAGAAAGTTTGGTGCTCATTGAATCTACAGGTTGATATTAGAATTGAACCCCTCTGACAATTTCCTTTGTTCAATGCAGACGCTTGCTATGTGACATTCCAATCATAAGTCGAAATCTTCAATTCTGGATTGTTTAAACACACGAGTAGGCAGCATTGCTATCATTATGCATTTCTTTCAACATTCAAACTGTATTTAAATTACCTTTGTTCCCATTACATCTCGTTGGTCTTGAACCGAGTCTTCATTTTGTTAAAAAATCTTTGTTGCCTTCAATTGTTTATTATGCGCCCTTTATACAGCAAATGGATTCTCCAACCAATCGATACCATCCTGTAGCTACAACACACTCAACGAAGAGCAATTACGCATCCCACAATCGACATTCAATAATCTGTGTCGTTGAGATCTTATATCAGTGCTATGTGAATTTTAACAACAGCGCTTTTAAAAACCGCACCATTAACAAAAGTTTAATTAGTTTTCACCATCATGTATATGTCTTCATGAGTTCGACTTTCCAATCTGACATGCCGGAATCACACCTTTACTGTATTGTTCAATGCTATTCGAAACATATCAAAATTCAATTGAATTCCGACATAATTTCAACATAACT
Source organism: Pinus taeda (assembly GCA_000404065.3). NCBI lineage: Eukaryota > Viridiplantae > Streptophyta > Pinopsida > Pinales > Pinaceae > Pinus > Pinus taeda. The sequence goes on along the minus strand of APFE030138205.1, from coordinate 24,554 downwards.
CTGCGCACTTCGATATTCAACTTTGAAATTTGAATTGGTTTTAAATAGCCTAAAAAAAAAAATGATTTTCAGATTTGAAAAATCTAAAATCAATAAAAATTTTCTCTTTTGAACAAAATTTTGACAAATTTCTTTCCAATTGCTGAGCAATTCAATGGAGTTTTGCACAAACTTGTAGGGCTGGAATCTCCTCTTCACATCCACTACAGCATTACTGGAGCTCTGATACCACAATAATGGTAGAAGTGTCCTCAGACACGTAATTTTATTAATCAGAAAAAATAAAATTACATAATTGATTTTGCAAGAGTTTACAGCCGAACAACCCAAACACTCTTGCAATGAGCTATTTATAAGCTCCATGTCCTAACTACCTCTAATTATGGATCACTTATTAAATAACGAGTGTCCATTTACAATAAATTCTATTCAAACCAACTAGCTAACTAATCTCCTAAAATAGAGCCTAAGATACGACACATTTGGAGAGTCATATCTTGTTACAACAATATACTAATTCTAATTGTCTCCATTAAATAATTAAACATTCTGGAATAATAATTATTAATTTAATATCTTAAATTAATAATTATTTTATTCTAATTTCATAACCTATGATAAAATTGTATTTTTGGATCATCTAACAGAATCATGAAATACTTGTTGTTTTTCTCATTTTGTTCTGTGTTCTGGGTTGTATTTCTACGCATATTTGGTATTCTAGAATTTCTTGTAGGTCGAGAGCATAACAAGTGGTATCAGAGCACTTTCCAGGGCCAGTGGATACCTCCACTTTTGGCAGAATTATTTTAGGCTAGAGATGTGTTCTAGTGTCTTTAAACAACAGGATATGTCGTTGAGTGCATAAAACTATAGATTTGGGGAGGCATGCATGCAAGAAATACAAGAGGTGGTCATGCTTGTTGGAATTTCTTGTAACTTGTATGGGTACCCCTTCAAGTAGTAGCACATTATACAGAACTGCACATGGATTTCCTTCCACGCACCCTCTGGGTATATTGGAAGCCCACTAGGCTCACTTGAGACTTCATCTTAGATAAACCGTCGACCATCTTGCTGCTATAGTACACTGAGAAAAACACTCGGGGAGATTACTCACATGTATGATAGGGTAGTCAGGTAGTACAACTAATGGTATGGTGGATCCTCCTTAGTTAGCGCCCTAAAAGATTGGGCTGAGTACTATTGTTGGACCCTTATGTATATTGTGATCTGTAGCACCTAACACTCCTTTGAGACCATAGTTTGCTTGACTCTCTCAAGATGGCTCATTATCTTATTTGCGAGATCAAATCTAGGAGTTGGGGTTCTGTCGCCGCCACAACAATTAGATCCACCAATTGAGGTTCTACCGTCACAACACCATTCAGATCTAGTAGTTGGGGTTTTGTAGCCACCACAGTTCACATTCAGCAGTTGGGGGTCTCGTAGGAAAATCTGACCATTTCCGCAGTGAGGCTTGTGGCTCCTATAGCCTGGGGTGATTCTCGCAGGACATTAGGTAGGATCAATTTTTTTAGAATTTGGTCACTGTAGTATTGATAAGCGAAGAGTAAAACTCCATTCGGAGTGGAAAAGTTTGGGCCTTCCTAGGATGCTTACAAGAGACTTAGCCCATAAGAATCAGGGCAATGATCTAATCACAGTGTTACCATTCACTTCTCAGCTTCAATTTTCGAGCGGCCCCAAATTTTTTCAAAGTGATGACAAGGGACTAAGATCTATGTATGGTAGAAACCAGAGCTCAAGTCATGCATAACGAGAAGATTGAGTGCCTTAGACAGAAGTTGGATAAATTCCAGGGCCTAATGGACGATATGGAGAAATTCATGGAACAATTCAAATTGAGCACGTCAAGGTTGCATTCGGAGGCACATGGTATTGATGAAGACCTTGAAGGAGAATCTAGCCATCATATTCACTTCCATGGAAATCACCAACATTCCCACCCTCAGACACCCAAGTTGCACATGTACTTTGATGGTTCTAATCCAGTAGTATGGGTAGCACAAATGGAGCAATATTTCACTTTGGATGATATCTAAGATGATCAAACTAAACTACATGTGGGAGCCATTTACATGGACCAAGATAGATGGCAATGGTGGTAGTGGCATAAAAAATGCTATCCTCGGAACATAACATGGCATGTGTTCTCAAAATTTCTTGGTGACCGCTTTGACAAAGAGTCTAATTTCTTGGGTCGTCTTACTAAGCTCTGACACACAGGCACAATAAAAGAATACATTGCAACCTTTGATACATTGGCCTTCCGCACAAACGATCTAGGAGATGAATTATACTTAGAATGTTTTATAAGTTATCTCAAAGAAGTCATCCAAGCACATGTCTGGATGCACCAGCCACCTACATGGATAAATGCTTGCACAAAGGCTATCGAAGTGGAATGTGCTTTAGCTACCCAGTTACCTCGTCCAAATTTCAAAAGGTATCTCCCACAGAAATGGAGGAAAGAAGAAAACAAGGATTGTGATACTACTGTGGTGATAGATACTCCCCGGGCATTAATGCAAGGAACCCAAATTCTTTCAAATTGATTTTACTGATCACAAATCATCTAAGGAAACCCCACCCCTTGAGGGACCCAAGGAGGAAGTTGAGGACACCTAGTAGGAAAATGAGCTCCCAGCAGAACTAGTTATCTCGCTACATGCTTTGGTGGGCATTTATGTGCCCTAAACTCTCAAAATCAGAGGCTTTATTAAACATCACCCTGCAGTAGTATTGATTGATACTGGTAGCACTCATAAATTTATCCATCAGCAAGTCACCGAAGCTATTAATTGTTTTGTCAGGGTAGTCTCTAATTTCCAGGTCCAGATTACTGATGGGGGGACAATGAAATGTGAAGGCCACTGCGAAAATATCAAACTTGAGATGGGAGACTACCACCTAAAGACACAAATGTTTTCAATTAACATGGGTGGTTGTGACATCGTCCTAGGTGTTCAATGGCTCCACACACTAGGCCCAATCATAATGGATTTTCAAGAATTATATATGAGTTTTAAGGAGAATGACAACATGCATACCCTCCTTGGACTTCAGAAAAGTGCTCCTTTTATCATCAGCTCGCATCGAATGGAACAGTTGTTGAAAAAGGACCATCATGGAGTTATCACCCAGGTTAATGCCATCGAGGCCATTGATCCTACTACTCTTCATATTCATCCTGAGATGAAACATGTCTTAAACTGGCACCAGCAAGTATTTGACACACCTAAAGATCTTCCACCCTCTAGAGGGGAACACGATCATAACATCACTTTGGTCCCAGCGGCACAAACTCTGAATGTGCGCCCATATAGATATCCTTTTGATGCAGAAGAATGAAATTGAAAAAATCATCAAGGAACTCCTTGAAGCTGGTGTTATTCATCCTAGCATCAGTCCTTATTCATTTCCAGTGGTCATGGTGCTCAAGAAAGATGGGGAATGGCGCATGTGTCCATATTTTAGGGCCCTCAACAAACTCACTATCAAAGACAAATTCCCTATCCCGGTTGTTGATGATCTGCTTAATGAACTACTTGGTGCTCAATTCTTTACTCAGTTATATCTTCACTCAGGCTATCACCAAATATGCATGCAAGAAGTAGACATTCCCAAGACTGCTTTCTGAACTCATGCAGGCCATTATGAATTCTTGGTCATGCCATTTCGTCTCTGTAATACCCCATCCACTTTTCAAAGCCTCATGAATCACCTATTGAAACCATATCTCCAGATATTTCTCATTTTATTTGATGACATTCTCATCTACAGCCTCACCTAGGAAAAAAATCTTCAGGATGTAGACCTACTCTTGCAAATACTTCAGAATCACAAATTATTTGTCAAATTATCCAAGTGTTCTTTTGGCATTGAAGTGTTGAAAATAGCAACAAGAAATGATAAATTAGAATACAAAATATTCCAATTTTAATTTGTCCTTGACTTAAAATTGTGAATTAAAATTTGAATTTAGTCTCACCAGTTGCTTGAAAAATGATTAATTAATTCATCTTGAGTTAATTAGTTGGAGAAATTCAAGTTAGAAGTCTTTGTGAATTCATGCAACAATTATCCCTTAAATTAAGGAGATTATCCCTTATTTAAGGAGATAAGATTGAGTTATATTTGAGTTGCAATTAGTTAGCTCATTTTATTGAGGAGATGAGATAGAAAAATATGGAGGGTCATAATGGAGATTTCCTTGTCTGTACAAGGATTGTCCTAGAAAAAAATTCAAAATAATTGCTTAAGTGGGAGATCTAGATCTAGAGGAAAACTTGTAAAGGTTTGGTAGAAATGTAGAAAGGAAGGGCACATAAAAAAGGTTGTAGATATAAATCTCTTGAGAAAGGAAAGGAATCTGATGATGCTCCATCTGTAGAGGGGAAAACCACCTCAGATGAGGGTGGGGATGTCTTCTTGGATTCTTATTCAAGTACACATGTAGATCATAAGGCATATTTGATTGACTCGGGTTCATCCATTCACTTCACTCCCCTGAGGGAGTGGTTATGCGAATATGATAGATATGATGGTGGTGATGTCTTCGTAGGGGATGATAGGAAGGATAGAATCGTTGGAAGTAGAAAATTCAAGTTGAAGTTGCAAGGCGAACAAATTAGAACATTTCCAGGTGTTCTACTTATTCCTGCATTGACCATAAATCTGATTACTGTAAGCAAGATGGATGATGTAGGTGTAAAAATAGTGTTAGATAAAAATACCTGCAAGATGGTTCAAGGAGCACTGATATTGATGCGGGCAGTTTGAATTGGAACTTTGTACAAGATTTTGGGTACCACAGTTATTGATGGATGCAACAATTCCCTAGTTCTTAAAAGTGGAGTAGAAAATCTAGTGGTCTCTGGAGAAAGTACCATGCTATGGCATCAAAGTCTTGGACATATTGGAGAGAAAGAAATTTGAATACTTCATGGTAATGGTACGGTATAAGATATGTCTAATTTCTCTCTGGATTTTGATTCTTGTGAACATTTTCTGCATGGGAAGAAAAGTCGGGTGAGTTTCTCCTTTGGTGCTAAGAGGGTGAAAGGGATATTATAGCTTGTGCAAAGTGATGTGTTTGGACCTGTGCCAGTTCCATCACTGGGTAAGTTTGTGTACTATGTAAAATTTATAAATGATTTCTCGAGGAATACATGGATATATTTCCTCACAAATAAATCTAAAGTCTTTGACAGGTTTTAAGAATTTAAGGTTCCAGTGGAAAACTAAACAGTGAAGAAGATAAAGGTGTTGAGGACAAATAATGGTAGAGAGTTCTATAAGAAGGAATTTGAAAAGCTTCAAAAGAATTGTGGTATATCATGGCAGGATACTACGCCATACACACCTTGGAAAAATGAAGTTATGGAAAGAATGAATAGGGCGTTGATGGAAAAGGAAAGAAGCATGGTCAGTGGTGCCTGATTAGGACAAGAATTCTGGGCAGACGCAGCGAAGTCTGCATGGTACCTGGTTCATGAGTCACCTTCATTAGTGTTGGAGGATAAGTCTCCACATGAGGTATGGATTGTTAAGAAACCCTGTCTTTCACATTTGGGGGTATTTGGATGTGATGCATATGTTCATGTTCGAGAGGACAAAAGAACCAAGTTGGATATTAAATCTAAAACGTGCATCTTTATTTGGTATAAGGATGCTTTAAAAGGTTATAATATTTGGAAGCCATAAAAAATGAAGGTTTTGTAAGACTGAAATGTGGTGCTTAGAGAGGAAAAAGATGTTATTAAACATGAATTCCTACCAAAGGAACCTGATAAGATAGAGTTTGAGCTAAAGGAGGAAGAATCAAACTGTACAATAGAAGAGGAATTAGAAGATGAAGAGCCACAAACTTAAGTAGTGAGAAGATTAGTTGGAGAGAGAAGCTAACCAAAAAGGTATAGTCCATCTTGTTTCTCTTCAATTTTTTTCTTTATCTATTATTGATGATGATCCTATTAGCACTCTATAAATTCCTTTAGGCTGAGAAAGGTTTATAGAGTTAACCTCAAACCTCTTTTGGACCATAATCGAACCCTTCTGGTCTAGAGAGGGCTCTCTCTACAGAGACTTTTAGTTGATTAAACAAATAAGTCTTTTATATTGTAGGCTAGCTATTAAGGACAAGAAAAATGAATTTGTTTTAAGTTTATAAAATTTTAATGACAAAGTGATAGAGAAATGCATTGTGCATCCTTGTTTAAAAAATCTCAGTGATTAAAATGGGAGAGTGAGCAATTGTTTAATAAGGGTAAGATAGGCAACACTTCAGATATTTAACATCAGTTGTAGTATATAGTGGAGAAAAACAATATTACAGCTCACTAAGAATAAAGCATCTAGGGATGAATTTTATACTGCATTTTAGATGAAAAACATGAATATTATTTTAAATGAAAACAGACCACCTATCTTATATGACATCTGCATTCACTAACTTCTTTCAAATAATGAAGACAATAGATGTATGAATAATTAAACTGAAATAAATATAATATGACTAGTTGAAGACAAAGGGACACATTAAAACACATCACCCAAACATGTTGACACGAGAATCCTTGGAAGAAACAACTCAAGTCTTCTTAATTAATAACTAAAAAAATTAAAAACATATAGTAGATTTTGTCTGTTGTGTTTTCTGTTCTCCCTTCTTCATTACTTTTGATGGTTTTAAATACATTTTAGACATGATAAGAACATATTACAAGATACATCACCAAAACTTATCCTTTCAGTGGGTCGAATTAGATCAAGTTTGACAACATAATTTTTTTTAATCCAAAACTATATAAATCTAATCGTAAAAGCCGCAGTTTTTATCCATTTAAAAAAAAACAACATAAACACTTTATTCTATCTATCTAACCCTATATGGATAGTGATTTTATCATTAAGTTTCATATCCATCCTTCTCTATTGTGAGAGCATAGTTTTGGTTTCAGGATAAAAATAGAAACAACAGAGAGCTTGAGATGTGCAATAGTTGCGCAATGACTCCAACTTGGCACACACTCTTGTACGCCGAAGGAAATCTAGTTGATTTAAGGGTGATGACTAGGTAGATTAGGTGGCAAGGGACCCATATGATGTCTCAAACCTTTAAAAAATTCGAATTCACAAATTTAATTTTAAAACACTTCATAATTTTGGGAGCAAGCAATTGTAAAAACGGGTCTCCAAGTAACTCCTGTAACTATCAATCTATACCAATAGTGTAAAAACTAAGATATTTTTTGTTATATCGACCTTTTATTGAGAGAAACGTCTTTCTGTTTCCTCAAATTCTACCCCATCTCCTCAAAAGTTGTTCCCAAAAATCATTACTAAAATAATAAATTACACAGTCTAAAAAATAGGATTTAAGAACGCCTTTTAATATCCCAATGTATGACACGTGTGAAGAAACTGAAGAAATTTTTTTTTTCATCTCTTATGGGACACAACCTCTTTTTCTTTTCCAAAATTCATCTCCAATTGGTCGAAAATTTACTAAAACAGACACTTCACACAACAGTATGTGGTAGACCTCTAATCTTGGCACGGTTGCTGACGATTCTGAACAAAATTGAGTAGATGGGTGTACTTGATATGATGGTGTGTTGGTGTAGAATCCTTTAAGTTCTCCTTTACCCACTTGTAGCCTTTCAAACAAACTGGTCCTAGTTTGCACAACACTATGCAACGACCAGGTTGGGTAGCGTTTGTGCAACAAATTTCCATAGTGAATATGAACTCAATATCTCATAAACGTTCCTATTTGGAATCGATCTATAGTCTCCTATATCGATTTTGTGTCCTGTGCACTAGTGCTATCTTCTTGAATGTACAACAGAATTAAGATAAGGTTATGTAAAATTTGAATTGTGCCTTGAATCTTGTCTTGTACCACAATCATTAAAAAACCAACTTTTCACTTCATTTGATTACTTTTAGTGCTCAATAAGATTGGCATGATTAAAATGGTTGTGGTAAATAATTGAAGTTTTGGGGTATGATGTGATGTATGAACCATTATACATGAGGGTGTACCATGGTGGTGAATGTAGGAGAGTGGTAATAGTGTTATGACAATATGTTTAGAATGATGAGGGGTAGAATGAAAGGGGGGTAGAAAGGATGTATGTAAATGATATGTTAAAGGGGTGTGTATAAAATGAAATGGGAAAATAGAGTATGAAATAAGGAAGCATGGGGTAAATAGAAATAGGGAATAAAAGTATAGATCATAGGGGGTGGAAATATTTTAATGACCAGACATGATGACCAACAGACCCTTGACTGAAACAACTCATTTTGGATGGTTCTAATAAAAAAATACTCACACGTAACCCCTTTCAACTCTAAATGACTATATATTAAACATGTGTGACCTGATGACTCCCATTAATTGAGCCTATTTCACACTTTGGGTGAACGATGTTGGACAGTAACTTTGAGGTTATGACAACAACAATAGTCATAGGCTAAAAAGCTCAAAATCTAAAAATCAATTAATAAGGAAAATACATTTGACGTAAAAAATCCTATGACCTTAAAATTGGATCCGATGGGGATAGCAACCTCCTAATGAGGTGCGAAGAAGAAAATCGCAAACTAGTAGCCTAATTAGACCATTGGGCATTGGAGTCCACATGAAAACTGAAAAAATAACTAATTGATTGACAAAAATACATATGGAAGCAGATCACCAGAACCTTAGGGGCTTCTCCTCAGGCTTCAAGTTCTAATGATGGATACCCACACCTGCAAATATGAACAATAATACCAAACTTCCAAAAGAAATTGCTAGAAGTTGGCACACTACTGAAAAAAGATGCTCAAACCATTGAGCTTGTCGTGTAATTACCAATCTACCACAACATTTGGGAACCAAATGCTTGATTCAAGCAGTATGCAACCTTTAATATAACTAATCAAAAATTTGTTCCAATACTTGGGCTCCTTGACTATGTTTAAGTAGAATTAAAACTAAAACTTCTAAGGGCATTGGAAACTAATTGTAGGGTTTATTTTCAAAACAGAAACATAATTTGAACTCTATAATGGACAATCCCTCCATAGAGACAACCATGGGATCATGAAATGCATGACTTATTTCTTGATTTTTGAAGTATTTTTCAAATTTATCATCATGCTTGGGAAATTCATATATGCCTTCTTTACCATCATATAGTTTTAGCTATGAGTCATCAAACATATTCTCAAAATGTTGCTCAATCTCAATATCAAAATGATTTGCTACCACTTCTTGTTTTAGCTGACAAATGTTCTCAAAGAAATGATTTTGAAATTAGAAATTGTGGCCCTGAATTTGAACATCTAAGGCCTGAAGATATTTCTCAATAAATAAACCCAACACATTCTAGTGTAGTCATCAATAAATGTCATGATATATTTATTTCCATTTGTAGAAGGAACAGGCCTTGGACCACATAAATCTGAATGAATGAGTTCAAGTTTTCTATGTGCTCTTGAATGTGAATCTTGAAAAGACTATTTGCTTTGCTTTCCTAGAATGCAAGCATCACATTTGTTAAGTTTCCTAGGAATTGTAGGAAAACTAGCAGCACCATTTTTCTTCAACAAGCGGAGAGTGTCATATTTCAAATGTCCAAATCTAGCATGCCATAATAAACTTGATGGAAGTGTACCTTCTTCATGATGAGAATCGTATGAGAAATGTTGTGCATGAGCAGAGGTTCCTTGTAGTTTGAGAAGCCTTTCTTCTTCTATTCCCCTCATGACAAGTGAGTGGTCAGATGTTTTTCTTACCTCAATCTTGCCATCAAACATATGAATGGAGTGACCTTGCTGGCAGATGTGGACCAAGGACAACAAGTTTCTCTTGAGCTGTGGGAGATATAGAACATGATGCAGAAGAAAGTCTAGAAGATCAGGCAGTTTAAGCCTGATTGTGGCAAGCCCTAATGGCATGATTTTTGATTAATCTACAAAGTATACTCCTCCATCGACATTGTCAGTGAAATCTTCAAAAAAAAAAAATCTATGAGTCATGTGGCATGTTGCTCTTGAATCAAGCAACCAATCATTTTTCCAAGAAGCAAGTGAAGCATTAAATAAATCTTCATTTACTCCAATGTTACATTGTGCCACAACATAGTGAGTGGATTCAGGTGCTTTACCTTTGTCTGTATCATTAGTTTCACCTTTATGTTGATTTCGTTTCTGCTCAATTTTGTCCCACGGTAGCTTGCATGTAGAGGCATCATGTGTTCCATTTCTTTTGCAGCGTATGCAATGCAAATCTGCCTTTTCTCCTTGAGAATGTCTACCCCCCCTCCCTCTAAAATATCTTCCTCTTCCTCTTTGACCACCTCTTCCTCTTGTAGAATCTTGAGCAGGATGCTTTTCTTTATGAGCAAGGCACACAACCTCTTCAGAAGATTCAGGGGTTGTCTTCTTTCCAAAAGATTTCTCTCTTTCAGCAAACTTTTTCACAATAGAGTCAAAGGTTATATCTTTGAGATTTCCATTTGCTTGCAATGACTCAAGATAATTGGAGTAAGTAGGATAAATTGCCTTGAGAAAAGCAATAAGAGGACTATATAATTCAACCTTAGTGGATTTGATATCATGCATTATAGACTTTACTTTAGATGCAAGAGCAAGCCGATCATTATTTTGCAGTTCAAGAGTGAAGAGTTTAATCATGAGTTGAACAACTTCAAGTGCAGAATGTGAGTCATAGAGTTCTTTCAGCTTTTGTAAGGCTCCAAAGGTAGTTGAATATGACGAAATGTGGCGACTCACCTCTTCATTTACAGATGCTGCGATTAATGCATAAGCTTTGTTGTTCTTGTTTTCCCAAATGATGAGCTCTTTGTTTGAGGTAGGTTGTACTCGTTCATTGTCTCCGTCTCCAACACACACTCCTTTCCACAACTCATTGAAAATGAGGGTATGTTTTATCATCCGGGACCATTCAGGATAGTTCTCCTTCCCAATGAGAACTATTCCCACCATAGATATGATTGAATGCATACTTTAGCAAATAAAATTTCTACTGCAAAATGTTTACTCTTAATGGAAAACAAATATAGTTCTGATGTGACTGGATAGCAAACTCAAATATCAATTCATATTCATCTACACAACATTAAAGTATAGAATATGGTAGTATACTAAGTCCAAAAATATACCCTCAATAGCATAAAGTACTGTGTCCAATAAAAGGCCGTAAAACATAGTCCGGACGTATTTTGACTCTCAATATCACAAGTTAACATATATGAACAAATGGCCTACTGCCTTTTCTTGGTTGATTTAGAAACAATAAGTATATAAACCCCATAACGAATGTCAGAACGGGAATTTAAATATTTGTATGTCCACATTTCGAATAGGCAGTTTTAAAAACCACTTTTTGTTTGTTCGAACTGTACAATGATTTAATATATAAAACTTGCCAGAAGGCAGAATATAATGCAGGGCTCACCTTGACTATGTATTTGGATGGCACTTATTTCAAACGTTATATCAGTGGGTAATAAATGAATGCAATGGTAGCTTTAGAAACGAGACTAACGATGTGACCACACAATGATTGCATTACTGAGTAGATAAGGTTTACGCTATCCATGGCGGAGTCGAAAGTGAAGTATTCGCTTTAGGTCCCGCGCTAGAGTGGAAGGCTTAAGGCTAGAATTGTACACATGTCAGGCCTCGACATTGATAATGAAACACGGGTCTTTTAAAGGCAGCTCGAGCACCAGCAAGTCTGCCACCAATACTCCTACAGGAGATTATTACAGACCTTGACATATGCGCCATTCCTGCTCCTTTGCTTAAGCTACCAAATTCACCGCAAACGAATGAAAATGATACATTGATGGGAATATCTGATTAAATAGGGTGTTTTACTAATCGGGATGTGAGTAGAGACAATAAAAAAAAATAGGCCACTGACACCAACGTATATGAAGCAGCGTTTTGTATGAAATGTTTATAGGGAGCCAGAGAGCGTAGGTAATGTAGCGTTCAGACATGGCAGCGACTGTGCAGGGGACAGGACTGTATATATGGAATATGGCAGACAGAGGGCGTAGCTAATTGTATGGAGGAGCACCGCAGGTATATGGAAAGTAGACAAGGGAGTTACAAGGGACATAAGAGCTAAAAAATGAGCTGGATCTGATACCATGTCAGGTCAGGCAGTAACTCCATAAGGCAAAAATGATTCGACTGTTCTATTCCATCAGGTAGGTCTTCATTATATACATGAGGGAGAGACTATTCAGTTCGTCTCCCAATGACTGTACATATTTCCTATTTATCTATTTACATAAATTCACCCAATCACAATGATTAGGTGTCAACAAGAATGAAGAGGGGTAGAATGAAAGGGGTTAGAAAGGGATGTATGTGAATGATATATTAAAGGGGTATGTATAAAGGGAAATGGGAAAATAGGGGATGAAATATGGAAGCATGGGGTAAATAGAAATAGGGAATAAAAGTATAAATCATAGGCAGCGAAAATATTTCAATGACTAGACCTCATGACCAACAAAACCTTCACTGAAAAAACTCATTTTGGATGCTTTTAATCGAAAAATACTGACACATAAGCCCTTTCAACAATGGTTGAGTTTATAAACATGTGTGACCTCATCACTCCCACTCGCTGAGACTCTTTCACACTTTGGATGAACCTTTTATGGAAGAATTTATAAGATGCAAGATAGTAACTTTGAGGCTATGACAACAACAATAGTCATAGGATAAACTACTCAAAAAATGAAAATCAATGCATAAGGAAAATACATTTGACATAAAAAAGTCCTAGGACCCTAAAATTGGCTCCAATGGGGAAAAAAACTGCCTAGTGAGGTTCCAAGAAGAAAATCACAGAATAGAAGCCTGATTAGACCATTGGGAAATGGATTCAACATGAAAACTAGAAATTTAACTAACTGATTAACTGAAATACAAATGGCAGCAGATCACTAGAACCTCAGGGGCTTCTCCTCGGGCTTCAATTTCCATTGATGGCTACCCACACCTGCAAATCTGAACAATAATACCAAACTTCCAAAATAAATTGCTGGAAGTTGGCACACTGTTGAAAAAGATGCTCAAACCATTGATCTTATTTATGTAATTACCAATCTACCACAACATTTGAGAACCAAATGCTTGATTCAAGAAATATACAACCTCTAATATAACCAATCAAAAATTTGTTCCAATACCTGGGCTCCTTGACTATGTTTAAGCAGAATCAAAACTAAAACTTGTAAGGGCATTGGAGACTGATTGTAGGGTTGATATTCACAGCATAAACATAATTGGGACTCTATAATGAACAATCCCTCCATAGAGACAACTATTGTATCATGAAAGGCATGATTTATTGCTTGATTTCCAAAGTATTCTGCAAGTTTATCATCATGCTTGGGCAGTTCATATATGATTTCTCTACCATCGTATTTCTTTAGCTATGAGTCATCAGACCTATTCACAAAATGCTCCTCAATCTCAATATCAAAATCTAGCACTACTTCTTCTTGTTTTTGATAACAAAGGTTCTCAGAGAAATTATTTTGACATTAGAAATTGTGGCCCTGAATTTCAACTTCTACGGCTTGAAGATCTTTCTCAATTTTTTCAAAGAAACTTTTCTAAAAATTTGGTCATGGCTTCAGAAGTACAATTACATTTCTTTAAATAAATAGACAAAAAATAAGAGGAATCCTCATCAATTTTATCATCATCCAAATTATTCCAGTATTTTTTGAAACCTTCAATACAAACATGTTCTACCACATACCATGTCATCTTGTTTAGCAAGCAACCCGATCAACGTGTAGTGGAGTCACCATGAGCATCCTACAATCTAGATTCTTTGACAATGGAGTCACCCATTGAATGATTCGAGCTTCATATTTTTAACTGCTATCGACCATCAACAATGAGATCTTGGTCATTGTCATTATTTTCCAGGGAATATAGAGCTTTCGCTCCCTAACAATGACACCAAACTGTTAGAACTTCTTAAATTCCTTTAGGCTAGGAAAAGTCTACACAACTAACCACAAACCACTTTTGGATTTTAAGCTATCTGTTAAGGACATGAGAAATGAATTTGTTTTAAGCTTTTAATAGTTTAATGAAAAAGTTACATAGACATGCATTGGGTATCCTTGTTTAGAAAATCCTAGTGATCAAAATGGGATAGTGAGTGGTTCTTTAATAAGGGAAATATAGCCAACACTTCAGATATTTAACATCAATTGTAGTATATGGTGGAGGAAAACAATATTACAGTTCACTAACCATAACGCATCTAGGGATGGATTTTAAACTCAGTTTCAGATGAAAAACGTGAAGAGTATTTGAAAGGAAAACAAAGCACCTATCTTAGATGAGATTTGCATTCATTAACTTATTTCAAATAATGAAGATAGTATATGTATGAATAGCTGAACTAAAAAAATAGAATATGACTAGCTGAACGCAAAAGGACACAATGAAACACATGACCAAAACATGTTGACACATGAATCCTTGGAAAGAAACAACTCAAGTCTTCTTCATTAATGAGTGAAAAATCCCAACATACACTAAACTTTGTCTCTTGTATTTTCCGATCTCCCTTTTTCATTACTTTTGGTGGTCTTAAATACATTTTAAACATGATAATCTCATATGATGAGATACATCACCGAAACTTAGTCATTCAGTGTATTGAATTAGATCATGTTTCGCAACATACTATTTTTTTAACCAAAAACTAAATAAAGATAATCATAAAAGTTGTAGTTTTTATCCTTTAAGAAAATCATAAACAATTTATCCTATTTAGCTAAACCTATCTGGATAATGATTTTTTTTTTTTTTTTTTGTAGGAAAAGGTGGTGCTTTTCTTTTTCTATTAATCTATCAGAAAAGGTACATCAAAATTAGTGGACCTGCTACCCGCCCACCAGGGGAAACCGGGCACAGGAGCCACCTAAAGTTTTTAACACCATACCAGTAAAAGAAGTCACGAAGTCTCTTTTTCCTAGCTAAATAGACATTACAGTCCTTCCCACGTCTAATTTTAGAGATATACATGAATAATCTATCCATTGTCAAAAGAGGGAAGCTGCCTAAAATATCTAGAGACCGCAAAATCAACATAAAGAAGGCAAGAACCAGAGCTACTCAACAGCATTCGCCAAGATTGGAGAGTCCTCCTTGGAGCTCCTCTGCTGGCAGGCCTTGAGCATCTGCTGAATCTCTTCAAGCTATTTCCCTGGCATCTCCATAGAGATTTGCAGGATCCGAAGTTTGTGTCGTAAGTTCGGGACACCCTGAGTCATTTCCGCAATTTCAGATGCCACCTGCTCTAAAGCTTTGGCCAGCAGCCTTTTCATCACCCAGTACAAATGAAGGGACTGTTTGAATAGAGACATCCTTCCTCTTGTGTTTCCAGGGTCATGAACCAGCAGCTCCCAATCTTCCATTTCCGACTCCGATTGGGCCTGAATTGCCTCACCCTCCATGTTCTGGATAATGTGCCTGATCTTCGGGTTGGTATTCTGCATATAGGCACGTTCAGCACGCTGGATTTTGTGTTCAAAGTTTTTCCTAGCCTTCCTTCCAGGACGTCGGCTCGGCTCAGGGGAATCTTTCATGCTGCCCCGAGCTTTACGGGCATCGCTGAGCAGACCGCGTCTGGGAACAGGCTCGCAGCCCTCAAGGTTAACCCGCCTCTGGCGCCCGCACGAAGGAACCCTGCGACCACGCCGGCTCCTATGACAGACCCCCATAGCATATCGCTCCCACTCATCAGCGTTCATACCCGGGTCGCTTCTCTCTCCCTCGTCAGAAGTATCCGGGACCTCAAAGACATCGTCCAAGACCTCCTCCGTCGCAATTCCCTTTTCTTTTATATCGACCACCTTGGTCCGCGCAGCTTCCTCCACCTCAGCAAGCCTAGCCTTCTTTCTAGTTTCCATCCTGTCGGTCACCAAATACCAACTGAAATACCTGCAGGGGACCTTCAAATAACCAGGGACGTCTTTCGCACTGCTGCGACTAATTGTAATACTCTGAGGGTGGGGGCAGTGCATGCGGGTTTTTAAAGAAGCACGGCGACTGCACCTCCTATCCTTCCCTTTGTCCGAATCCTACCAGTTGTTCCCGAAAGCATGGCAGTTCCTATCCATCACCCGATTAGATTTATTGCTAATTACAATCTCTGACATGTACTCACCATAGCCATGCCAGATCAGATCAACCATTGGGTTGAGGTGAGGCAGAGAATTCTCCTCAGATCTCGAACCATCTCGATGTGATCTCCCATGAGATTTACCGATCTCTTCACCCAGTTCTTTCTGACGATCTTTAATCACCTGTCCTAACTTCTGTCCTTCCCCAAGGCTCCGCACGAGCGGTATCATTCTCCCGGGATTCTTAATCATTATAAGCCTTCATGAATAGGGCTCGCCATGTCCCTCTGGTGCTCCAACTCATCACGCTCCACTCCTCTACCTATGGCGTGGTCATGATCCGCTTTGATGATGGTTGCCAGGTCAGACCACCCCTGATGCCCGCATACCGCCCTCCATTGGATGTCCACCGAGCTGCCGCGGCCTCTGCATCCCCAATTCGCCAGGTAGTCAGCCGCCTGGTTCCCTTTCCGCCTCACATGGTTGATCACTTTATACTCAATGCGGGGTAAGAGATCAGCTATTTCCTGGACTATTCCTGCTGAACGCCAACTGTTCGAGACTTTTTCCCAATTCCTGCCATTACAGAGTTTTTTTAACATCTCCACCGCGATTTGAGAGTCCCCTATGATTTCAAGGTTGGAGTATCCGTTTCTGACCGCAATTCGTAAGCCTTGGTGTAGAGCCCAAAATTCTGCTTCATTATTAGTCATCTCCCCCCCCATTCAGCAAAAATCCATCTCACCTGGTTATTTCTGTTCCTGAAGATGCCTCCGAAGCCAGCTTCGCCCGGGTTCCCCTTTGAGGCACCATCGAAATTCAATTTGATGAAATTTTCTTTAGGATAGTAGAATTTATCCTGGTTGATAGATCGTATCGCATGGTGGGGATTTTGCTTATGAAAAACCATTTCGAATTTTAAATTTAGTCTGGTCAGGATTTCTTCCTCCATCGGGTTGGCCTTCCAATCCTCCCCAACCCACTTGTCTGCCAGGATTGTTTCGCAGAGGATCTTAATAACTTTACCCCAAATGACTTCCGGCTCCATTGCAGAGTTCTGGAATATCCTGCGATTCCTCTCCTTCCAGATCATCCAGAGGGTGAATCCAGAGATGAGGTCCCAAGCGCGCCGAACAACTTTACATTGATAGGCTTCCTGATTCCACTGGAAGACAACATCCTTGAATTCGCGGGGGGCATTTTCAGGCTTACCAAAGGATCTTTTGGTGTTTATCCATAGGGTCTTAGCAAAGGGGCAATGATGAAGCAGGTGATCTCTAGTTTCCTCCTCCGACTTACACAGGCAGCATCTCGAAGGGCCAATAAAACCTTTCTTTTGAATTCGGTCCCAGGTGAGGATTTTGTTTTTTGAAGCCAACCAGATAAATATGGAGACTTTAGGCCACCAATTCCTTTCCTAGACTATTCTCCAGTCAGAGGTTGGCTCATTTCCAAGTTGATCCGAGCTGAGGAAGTAGGCTTCCTTAGTAGTGAACGAGCCCTTCATGGAGTTTCCCCAACGGAGAATATCGCTGCCAGTGCGGGCTCTAATCTTGCGAGACTCCACCTCCTTCCTGAAGGCAGCTTTGTGTTCTGAGCTAAACTCCCCTTCCCACTCCGCCAGATCCACCCAAGTCCTCCAATTTGCATCTGGGTTATTAGCTTTCCAATAATCCCTGACAAGAGGTCTATCTCGTCCAATTCGGTCACGCACCTGTTGAAGGCCCTGAATGGTACTTAGACGTGCCTTCTGATGCCATCTATCCTCCCAGAAGTTAGCTTCCTCTCCGCCTCTAATCTCCCAGAAAGGATGCTTTTCTACCAAATCCCTGTTAAGACAAGCAAGGTCCCAGACCGAAGATCCTCTGGGGGTATCTTTGTGCTTTAGGATTTCTACTGGTGACTCAAGCATATTGTATTTAGCTTTCCATATAGTTTTCCACAGATCATTACCTCCCCTAAGCCATCTCCACCAGAGCTTTGCTCCCAGTACCTTATTGAGAGTCTCAGGGTCTCACAACCCCAGCCCCCCTTTCTCTTTTCTTTCCGTTAATTGACACCAGGAAACTAAGGCCCATTTTTTCTTCTGATCCACTCCTCTCCATATAAAATTCCTAATGATCTCCCTAATCCTTGCACAAGTACCGATGGGAGCTGCCACAATTGAAAGCGGGTAAACAGGTATAGCTTGGAGGACAGTTTTAGCCAAAACTATGCGACCAGCTATGTTTAACGATCTGAAGGCCCAATTTGCCACCTTATTGCTAAGCTTATCTAGAATTCCCTACCAATTTTTCATCTTTTTGGATGTAAAGTCCAAAATGTTGCCCAGGTATTTAGTAGGAAGTTCCCCCCTCCTGAAACCCAAGAGTCTTGTAAGGTGAGCTTTGACCTGATCCACAATGTTAAATATGAAGACACAAGATTTATCTCTATTAATTTCCAGACCAGAAGCCTCCGCAAAAAGATCCAAGATTTTTCGGAGATGTTTAACCTCTCTAACAGTTGGTTCGCCAAACAACATGATATCATCAACAAATTGCTGATGAGTAAGACAGAGATTATTACCCTAGAGCTTTAGACCTTTGATTTTATCAGCTTCTCTTTCTTTCTTGATGAACCTCCCCAGACCTTCAGCGGCTAGAATGAACACGAAGGGGGACAGAGGATCACCCTGACGGAGACCTCTAGAGGCAGAAAAAGTTTTCGAGGGAATCCCATTCACCAGGATGGAAAAACTTGGGGATGAGATCAGATTATGAATCCAATCAATCCATCTCCTACAAAAGCCAAAGCTTTCCAGGACTTTTCCCAAATAATTCCAGCTTAAACGATCATAAGCCTTCGACAGGTCTAATTTAATCATCATCCCCTTCTGGTTCTTGACTTTTAAGGAGTGAATGACTTCTTGAGTGACCACCAGACCATCAAGGATCTGCCTTCCCTCAACAAAACCGGTTTGTTCAACCGAAATTAACTTATCCAGCAGGGGTTTTAAACGCTTAGCCATCATAGATGTTATAATCTTGTAGATAACATTGCACAGTGCTATGGGCCTAAAACCATTAGGATCTTCCCGGTTATCACCTTTAGGGATTACAGCATAAAAAGTGGAGTTAAGGGCAGGCCATACCTTCTGATTCATCTTGGATTCTTCAACCATCTCCAGGATCTCTTTTCCCAGGAAGTGCCATCCAGCCTGGAAGAAGTCCACAGTGAACCCATTGGGGCCAGGAGCAGTACCTTTCTTCATTGCTTTTACCGTTTCCTCAATCTCCTCTAGTGTGGCTGCTCTCATTAGCGCTTTATTTTGGTCTTCAGAGACTAAACAAGGGATGGCAGAGCAAATTTCCTGGATTGCCTGCAATCTATCCGCTTGAGGTTCCTTTAATATTTCCTTGTGATGATCAATCAAGACCTGTTCAATTGCAGCTTGCTCAACCACTTTGTTCCCATCCTTATCTTTGATAGACAGAATCTTATTTCTCTGCCTATGCTTAATCATAGATTGATGAAAGAACTTAGTATTTCTTTCCCCCTCCCTTAACCATTTTATTCTCGATTTCTGGTGCCAAAGGATTTCCTCTTGCTTCCTTCTTTCTTCAAGTTTGCCAAGAACTGTTCCTTCCTTGCTGATGCTTTCCTCTGTTCTACCTTCCAAAATCATTTTCTGCTGTATAGATTCCATTTCTTTTTCCAGATTTTGTTTGTCTTCCAAAATATTGCCGAACTCTTGCTTGTTCCAACTTTTAATTTTCTCTTTCAGCTCTTTAAGTTTGATTTGAAACAAACGCATTTTCCCTCTGCGCTGAATCATGCTTTGGCACCACCATTCTTCCAATTTTTTGATAAATGTTGGGTCTCTTAGCCAGAAGGATTCAAAATGAAAGGGACGTTTTCCCTGGAGCACTTTGATGTCCACCTCAAGTCTGATTGGCCAATGATCAGACCCCAGGGAAGGCATTATCTGTGCTTCGACAAAAATATCTTTGTTCATAATGCTTTCAGAAACAAGGAAACGGTCAAGCCTGGAGGCAATTTGGTTTTTACCTCCCCTCCTGTTATTCCAGGTACAAATCCCATTTATAGTCTGGATGTCCACAAGCCTGAGATCATCGATCAGAGCATTAAACTTTTCGATAAAGTGATCCGTTTTCCTGATTCCTCCTTTCTTCTCCTCCAGGGATCTGATCAAGTTAAAATCACCACCCATAATCCAGTCAATATTTGGATATAGCCTGCGAATGCTCTTTAAGTTATTTAGGAAGTTTTCTTTTTCTCCAGGAGAAGGGGGGCCATACACCCCTGAGATGAAAACCTGCTCTTTCGTTCCCACTATTCTACCAAGGCCAGTAAGGATTCTGCTCATACTGGTCCAACTACCTAAGATAATATCATCCGGGTTCCACAAAATTGCAATCCCCCCTGCAGAACCAATGACATCTTGTCCCATAAATTCATAATGAATTTTATTCTTGGCCATGAGTTCTTCAATCTGTTGTGCCGAAATTTTTGTCTCCTGCAGGATCATAACACTAGGCTTTTCTTTTTTCAGTTTTTCTCTCAAATACCTCTGTTTTCCCTTGCTATTCAGGCCTCTTATGTTCCAACTGAGCACAATCATTTAAAACTTTTGGAAAGAGAGGAAAAATACCTCTGACAGAGGTATCACTTTGCCTGAGTTAATCAAAGTTTCTCCTACAGTCTGAATAGTTTCATTCAGCGGTTTCCTTCCTCGCTTCCTACTGCTTTTGCCAGAGCCATCCATTCCTCTCTGTCCATTCCCTTGGTCAAGTCCTATCATGATCTGCTTCTCTACGTTTTGTCCTTTTTTCTCCTTGTACTTCTGAAATACTTCCTTATACAGTTGTTTCTGTTTCTCAGGTATGAATCTACTATCTAAATATTTCCATTCTTGAATTAGCTGTTTCAGTATTATTTCTTCCTTAGTCTCACCTTTAGCTTTCTTTTCCACCTCCATCGGGAATTGTATTACCAAATCCTCCACTTTTCCTTCCGGCTGTTCTACAGAGCTTCCTCCTAGGTTTACTGCCTTCTCTTTATTTTCACCTGAAGTGTCCATTGGATAGTTTTCTGGATCCTCGTCATCTTCCAGATTAACTTCGTACTCTTCATCTTCATTCCGGAGAGCCTGAAACTTATTTTGGCTGATTGAAATACCCGCTTTTCCTTGAGGTTGGGGTTTAGTTTTTTCTTGACTTTGTCTCCTTCTTCTTGTAACCTGTTGAAAACCCTTGTCAGTCTCCTCCATTTTCCCTGTGTTTTTCTGGTGTTCCTCCTGACTTCTTCTCTGTTCATCCTCCTTGTTCAATGGGCATTGTCTATATAGATGCCCATATTCATGGCACTTACGACACCGGAAAGGGATGTGTTCATAATCCACTGGTTGTTGCCACACTTCATCATGATACTCCACCTCCCCATGATCTGGGAGGGGTTCGGCTAAATTCATGTAAACACAGATCCTTGCACATGAGTTATATTTACCTCGTTGGGTGGCTTCTGCAGCTTTAACAAAACTTCCGATCGAGTTTCCTATTCCTTCCAGAATTTCAGGATCCCAGAATTCATCGGGAAGTCCAAACAGCCGAACCCAGATTGGGGCTTCCAACAGCTTTTCTTTTTCTGGGTTATATCTCTCCTCCCAGTATTTCATAAATAAGCCTGCATTATTCATGAAATATGGTCCTTCTTCAAAGACCCTGTTTCTTTCCTCCAGGTTCGTGAAGATGGCTGTGAAAAACCCTTGGGCTCCTAGTTTTAGATCAATGTGACCCCTCGGTTTCCATTTGTGTTCGATCCACCTGTAAAGCTCTTTCTCCGGAGGCCAATATCCTATAAATTTGTAGATCAAGGCGTGATCTTTCATGTAGCTTTTGTATTCCTCCAACTTATTATTGGGGATAACATATCTTGGACTCTTCTGAGCTTGAGGATGGCATTTCCCTTTCATCCTTTTCTACCACAGATTACCCATGACAGGGGCATGGCTTTCCTGTTGATTCTGATGTATTCCACCCGTGCTATTCTCCCCCGTCACTATATTCTTGAAGGAGGGGATCTCTCCCCTCCCCGAAGTGTTTTCCATTCCCTCTCAGTTCCCGTCTCTTTAGAAAATATCGTGACAGAAACAAGGAAGATGTTGCTTACCTGACAAGCTGCTAACCCGCTGGTCTATTCTCTATCCCGGCCTGTCTGCTGCACCGCGTCCTCCCTCATACGGCGCTGGTCTGCTTCGTCAGCTACACATCCGCGGGCCTGCAACCCTAGCAGAACCTCCGTCTCTCCATCCGCTCCATTCCTCCCAAGGGTTCCAGTTAATTCTCTTCTCACTTGCTAATTTAGAATCAATCATCTGGATAATGATTCTATCATTAAGTTTGAAAACCATTTTTCTCGATCATGACAACATAGTTTTGGTTTCAAGATAAAAATAGAAACAACAAAGAGCTTGAGTTGCTCTGCGAATTGAACTTAGGACACACACTTGTACACCAGAGGACATATGGTTGATGGAAGGGTGATGACCAGTGAGTTGAGGCAGAAAGGGACCCATCTGATGTCTCAAACTTTTAAAAAATTCAAACTAACAAATTCAATTTCAAAAAACTTCTCGAAGAAAGAAATTGTAAAAATGGGTCTCCAAGTAACACGTGTAACTACCAAACTATACCACATGTGTAAGAATTGAGATAGGATTATGTATGTCAAGATGTTTTTCAGATAAATCTCTCTCAGGTTCCTCATATTCTGCACCTAGAGCAACAAAATATGTTCCCCGCAATCATGATTAAAACAATAAATTACACAATATGAAAAATAGGCTTTAAAGATGCATTTGAATCTCCAAATATATGACAACTATTCAGAAATGAAGGAGGTTTTGTTGTTTGGTGCATTATAGAAGAAAAATTCATTTACATTTCCAAAATTCATCTCTAGTTGGTCACAAATTTCTTTTTAAAATGGTGACTAATATAGTCTCTTTGGACAATGCTATGTGGCATACCTCCAAGCTTGGCATGGTTTCTCATGGTTTTGAACAAAACTAAGAATATGTGTGTGCTTGATATGATGGTGTGTTGGTGTAGAATACTTTGAGTTCATCTTCCCCACTTGCAAACTTCCAAACTCACTGGTCCTAGTTTTGAGCAGTAGTTGCACAACATTGTGCAACAACTTGGTTGGCTAGCATTTGGGGACACAATTTCCACAATCAAGACGAACTTAATCTCTCATCCATGTTCCTATTGGGAATCAATATTTGGTCTTATGTAGTGATGTTGTGTTCTGTGCATAAACACAATATTCCTGAATGCATAATGGAATGAAGATAAGGCACTATAAAAATTGAATTGCGCCTTGAATTTTGTCTTCTAGCGCAGTCATTAAACCAACCAAGTTGTCACATGAGTTGATAACTTTTGGTGCTCAATTCACTTGGAATTAGTATAAAGGTTATGGTGAATAAGTGAAGTTTAGGGGTATTATGTGATGTATGAACCACTAGGCGTGAGGGTGTGCCACGTTGGTGAATGTAGGAGAGTGGTAATAATGTTATGAGAATATGTTTAGAATGAAGAGGGGTAGAATGAAAGGGGAGTAGAAAGGGATGTATGTAAATGATATATTAAAGGGGTATATATAAAGGGAAAAAGAAAAATAGGGTATTAAATAGGGAAGCATGGGATAAATAAAAATACGTAATAAAAGTATAGATCATAGGTGGTCGAAATATTTTAATGACCAGACCTCATGAACAGCAAAGCCTTGACTGAAACCACTCTTTTTTTATGGTTCTGATCGACAAAGACTAAAACATAACCCCTTTCAACTTTGATTGGTTCTATAAACATGTGTGACCTTATGAATCCCACTGACTAAGACTCTTTCACACATTGGATGAACCCTTTATGGAAGAATTTCAATGACGTCAGACAGTAACTTTGAGGCTATGACAGAAGCAATGGTCACATGATGTGAAATTATTAATAAAAAATAAATGAAACAGAAAATAAAATTATTAATTTTAATTATGAATACTAGTGCTAGATTCATGTTAATTCTGGATCTACCAAACAACCACAGGCTTCAAATCTCTTTTCACTCTAAAATAAGTTTACACTTGACAAGATTTAATACTCTAAACTTTTAATAGATACATAATTAAAATAACTCTTGATAAATACAGAATCAAGATAGATCTAAACGTGTCATAAACTTAATATGACAAAACAAAAATCAACATCAAAATAATTTCGTAATTATTTTAATTGAATTCAATTAATATATTTTAAAATTTATATTATAAAA